>MJUU01071921.1:176992-223959 GCA_002080025.1 Modiolus philippinarum
ATGTTAATATGATAAAACCTTATATAGATAGAAATAGCACAAATATTGTACATTCTGTAAATATAGTTAGTATTGACCCTGATAATTCTAAAAATGATCATTGTAAAAAGATTGATTCACCATCAATTACACCAAAGCTGGAAAATTCACAGATTCTACAAGATTTGGATTCGAAACTTCAACATTTACCAACGATTCAAAAGGAACAGTTAAAACAGTTACTCCGCGAGTTTGAACATTTGTTTCCGGACATTCCGACACAAACTGATAAAATATTTTATGACGTTGATGTTGGTGATTCAGTGCCGATAAAACAGCATCCATATCGACTGAATCCGACAAAAGTACCTGCATGATGAAATTCAGTATTTGTTAAAAAATGACTTTATTGAACCTAGCAAAAGCAATTGGAGCTCGCCTTGTATTCCAGTGCCCAAATCTGATGGAACTTAACGTATGTGTACTGACTATAGAAAATTAAACAGTGTTACAAAAACTGACTCTTTTCCAATTCCGTGCATTGATGACTGTATTGACAAAATTGGAAATGCTAAATACATTACAAAAATTGACTTATCAAAAGGATTTTATCAAGTTCCTCTTACAGAGCGTGCAAAAGAACTTTCCGCTTTTGTTACACCCTATGGACTATTCCAATACAAAGTGATGGCTTTTGGCATGAAAAATTCGCCGGCAACCTTTCAGCGTCTCATCGACAGTGTTATTTCTGGAATTGACGGTTGTGAAGCATACATTGATGACATTCTTATATATAGTGACACTTGGGAAGAACGATCGTTTAAGCAGTGCTATGCTAACAGTCAACCTCTCCAAGAGTGAATTTGGATGTGCTTATGTTAATTATTTAGGACATGTTGTAGGTCAGGGTCAAGTAAAACCTATTGATGCTAAAATAAGTGCTACTTCTAGTTTTCCTAAACCTGAGAATAAAAAACAATTGATGCATTTTCTAGGAATGGCTGGATATTATAGAAAATTTTGTCAAAACTTCTCTTCAATTTGTGAGCCTTTAGCTAAATTATTGAGAAAAAATGTGAAGTTTATTTGGTCTTAAAGTTGTGATGAGTCATTTGAAGATCTAAAAGCCATCCTAGAAAGTGCAACAGTTTTAGCAACACCTAATTTTGAATGTCAATTTAAGTTAGCAGTAGATGCAAGTGATGTTGCTGCTGGCGGGGTTTTATTACAAGAAGGTAAAGATGGTATAGACCATCGAATTTGTTATTTTTCAAGAAAATTTAATAAACACCAGAGAAATTATTCAACAATTGAAAAAGAATGTTTGTCTCTGATTTTGGCTTTACAACATTTTGAAATCTATGTTACAGCTTCAATTCAGCCTGTCATTGTATATACTGATCACAACCCTCTTAAATTTCTTCATAAAATGAAAGAAAAAAATCAAAGACTTTTGAGGTGGAGTTTGACTTTGCAAGGTTTTAATCTAGACATAAGACATATTAAAGGAAAAGATAATGTCATTGCAGACGCATTGTCAAGAGTTTGATAAATTTCATAACACCTCATTGTTTATTTTAAATGTTTTTCATTGCATTCAAACATTTTCTTTTGGGGGAGGTGTTATAGGTAATTAAATGTTGTAAATATTATATAATACATTGTATTGATTGTTTTTATTTTGTAAGGCCTTAATATTTTGTAATTTGTTTGGCCTAGTTATGTAACTTGTTTACAATAAACAATGGTCAAGGTTATTACACCTTAGAACATTTGGAATATTCAGATTTTTAACACATAGAATTTTCTAGAGGTTTTCCTTACATAATCATTGTAGTCATGTGATAATTAGTTGATTAGAATGTTCTAGATTTATCTTGAGATGATTTTTCTGGGAAGAATAAATGTTTTATATGAGGTAGCTGAAAAGGGTTAGGTCAGCCAGTTTAAAAAAGTTTATACAGGAATAATTGGTATATACAGGATTATTACGCACATCTATTGCATTGGAAATCGACATCAATTATTGTGAATATATTCAACTATTTAGTGAGGATTATATTAGGAATATTCATTTGGACATTTATTGGTGGGATTAAGTGAACTATTCATTTGGATTATTACTTGGACTTCATTATTGTCAGATAAGTCATTTATTGTATTTAATTTGTAAAATAATTATTTTTGTCTGATTAAAAAGTTAATTTTGAGCCAAATTTGTTTTATATTTGCAGACTTCAATTTACAATAATTTATTGGTAATTTCTACCACATAACATTAGGCTTGAACAGCATTTTGTTGTATTTGTTTGATAAGTAGTGCGTTAAGTTAAAATGAATCATAAAAACAATCTTCTCAAAAACAAAAAAAAAATAATAATAATAAAAATAAATTTGTGTAATTAAAAAAAATACTTTTGAACAATAATAATCGGTTTTAGCTGCAACCTAGGCGTGAGATCTTCAACCTTATACAGGACTCACGTGTCCATTAGAACCCAGCATATGTACTCGGAAAACTTGTCAAGTCTTTTTATATCTGTTTTTGTCAAACAATAAAACACAATATAACAAATCTTCAAATATTGTCTAAGTAAACCAGTTAAAAATGTTTAACTAACGTATGAATTGCTTTTTTAATTTCACTAAAGTCGCGGGTATTGTTATGTCGCGAACATTAAATACCACGAAATATGATTAAATAATAACAATAATAATGAAAAAAATAAATAAAAAAAATAGAAAAGCAACTTAGGACAGAGCTACGCAAGAGGGCGATACTCTTTAATTGTAAACACATTTTCATTAATTTGATATACTGAAAGTTTAAAAAAAATCACTGTAATATTGGTTTTGTGAATACACTAGGAGTTGCACATCTACTGAGTTGGTGAATACCATCGATCAGAGACTAGCTATTGTCATGTATAGTAAATAATACGAAATCACCAAATGCAATTTTAAGGGAAATTGCGAATTTTGCAACCCGCGAAAAAAAAAGAAAACACTTTTACGGTTTGCTCAATTAATGTTTGAAGTTTCCAAAAGTATGAATTTAAGTGTAATATTTTTCCGTTTTACTTTTTCTCAATTTATTGAATGCTCCGAATTTGCTATTATTTGAGATTCTTCAATGTGACAAATCATTTTCCAGACCAATATTACCAGTCACATTTAACTCATTTAAATTTTGAAGTCGCTAACACTTTTAGTTTGTTTCCCTCTACCGGATTTGACTTTACAACGGAAGTTGACAGATTCAACACGGCAGGTGTTGCTTACTCTACCGGGGCACCTGATCTCGCTCATCGTTTTATTTGGCCCATGTTGTCTATTTGTATGTCTTCATTTTTTTCTGTCATGAACTCATGTTGTGTTCTTGTTTCTTTGAATTCGTGTTTTAACTGAAGGTTCTGTTTTCAATTACTCTACAGCATATACAACAGAATTTCGTAGAATCATAATTTAAGCAGGATTCATATTTTTTTAATATTACTCATAATTTAAATTGTAAGGTTTAATACACAGAATCATTTAATGCTCTCCTTTTAAGCATTTATTTATTTATTTATTTATTTATTTATTTATTATTATTTTTTTTTTGGTTGTCGCAAAAAATGATTTCCCCGTTATTTCTCTTCCAGAATGTGCACATACCGTTATTTCTATTCCAGATTTTGTACATACCGTATTTCTATTCCAGATTTTGCACATACCGTTATTTCCATTCCAGATTGTGTACATACCGTTATTCTATTCCAGATTGTGCACATACCGTCATTTCCATTCCAGATTGTGTTCATACCGTTATTTCCATTCCAGATTGTGCACATACCGTTATTTCAATTCCAGATTGTTTACATACCGTTATTCTATTCTAGGTTGTGCAGATATCGTAATTTTTATTCCAGATTGTGTACATACCGTTATCTCTATTCAAGATTATGTACATACTATTATTTCTATTTCAGATTGTGCACATGCCATTAATTCTATACCAGATTGTGTATATACCGTTAGTTCTATCTACAGCGAGGACAACTCCCGTTGGGGTCCAATTTGCTGATCTTTCCTGACTTGTCACTCGAAAATTTTCAATGCAAAATTCATTTACATGTTGATAAAGATTTGCTTCACTTTGAAATACGGTGTTCTCTACTGCAACATCAACTTTCAGAACGTTATCTGGTTGGTTTAAATCTTCATTGATGTATTTTGTGTTATCTATATTATAGTATCAAATAAAGATTGTGTTATTTGTGGAAACAAGTATAGGGACGTGAAACATGGCAATTCAATTAATTTTGTGGTGACCTTAGAATCATATTATCCAGCTTTTAACTGAATAACACTGACGTTACGGGATTAAAAACGATTGGCTATATTTTTTCTAATTTGTTGACAAGTAGTTGTGGTATATTAATAATTTTCAATATAGAAAAAAATAACAATTCTATAAATATTTCAACTATTTGGTAGCTGCCATCTTTCAATTTTTGTAATGCATTTCCTTAAGCTCCCCATTTTTCTATTTTTGTTTGGTTATGAAACCTTTCTTATCGTAAACAAGTTTAATCAAAATGTTTTGATAAGTTATTATAAATACGTAAATTTAAAATAAAGAAATATAAAATTATGTGTATGGAATGATGTTTGTAGCTTAAATAAAAGTTGTAAGTTGTTAGAAACTGTACATCTACTTTTTCTCATGTGCATTTACTCCTTATCCAATTATGGATTATTAGTATTAGACCTTGTCTCTCCTGCAGTGATGAGTCCGTAAAAAGATTCACGTGCGAGAGACGTCTGCTCTCTCTACATCCTAGTGATGGTGTACTTATTCTTTTCATATGGATACACTATCATACTTTCAAGTTTTGGCATTTTATATTTTTTGTAACTTCAAACTGATATTCTGACCAATGTTTTATTGTACTCACATTTTACGAATTTATTATACCAAGTTTTCTTACTACTGACTCAATGAATGCCCTTTGCTTGTTTATATGTTGTGATTGTCTTCTGTTTGGGTCTGTTTGTCGGGCAATGAATGGAAGCAATTGTGAGAACACTTTGCAAGTTAATTTATGTGTGGTGATGATCCCGTATTGTTGACATGATGAACATGGATGTAGGGTTTCAAACTGGTGCTAAGGGCTGTCTTGAACTAACTGAGAGGTATGAGAAAAGCTCATTGTTGAAAACCTCATGGTGACTTCAGGATGAAGAACACCAATAAAAAGAGTTGTTTTATTGCTTGTTTTTAAGATGTATTTGTAGACTTTGTCATGTTTGTCTCATTTGCATTTACTTAATGCATGTAATATCCATTCATTGATTATCTACAGAAGCAGAAACTTGCAAAGACGAAATATATTGTACGATATAAGTAGAGAAATATTTGGAAGCCATTAAAACAATTGGGTAGTAAGTAATTCTTCACGAGAATAATTGGGTAGAAGACTAATGCGATTTGATCTTGTCATGTGTGTTAAAAGACTTAAAGTATTAGAAATGCATTTGTTATTCACAAGGAGAACCCCTATTCACGTTGTTAATGAGTTTTTTTACATTTCCTCAATATTCATTTATTCTTCAACTAAATCTTAAATATGATCATACCCACGTCAGATGTGATGTCCGATTCTGCTAAAACAACTTCAACAGGACTTGTCAATATTTCATCTAGGGACGCTAATCTAAACATTGTTTGCAGGAAAGTCTCCAACGCTTTATGTAGTAGCTCCTTTGATGAGAAAATTCGATGTGTACGGCGAGACATTTATTTTCTGCTCCTCGAATTTTTATTTCATAATTCCCTGCATTCAGTTCCGCTCTAATAATATCTAATTTCTGTACAATTTTAGAAATGTCCAAATTTGGATCGCTAATGTATAGTACACAGAATGTCACACCTGAGTATAAAGAAAAAATCAATGGTTAGTATATAAATATATATATGCATTTGTTTTCATTGATTTATTCAATTTTTACTTTTTTGGGAGCCATTTAGAGCTTACCTTAAAATTGGAGGTTGCTCACTGTGTTGCAGACCGTACGGCAAACCCTTAGATGCTTTGTTTTGGGTCGTTTCAACCTGGAGATGGGATGTTGTCTTCTTGACTTTTACCCCATTTCCTTTCTTTTTCATTTTTAATACAAAATCTTTATGAAGTCCAATATTTCAGTAAATATCTTCGGGAACTGGTGAAATGCGTCTAAAAACGAAGAGAAATATAACGCAACATTTCTTTTGTAATGTAATGCCTTTACCAAGTTAGCACCATTGTTGTTTACTCGTTTTTTTAACTGTTATTTTTATTTTGTCTTAGTTGATGATGTTTGTGATACTGATTTGCCGTTGTGATATCTATGTACAAACAGTGTTTTTTTCAAACTTTCACCTTTGTCTTCTTTGAGGCCTAGAAAAGTAACATGTACCTTGTGAGTATTTGGTTTTGTCTAAGGTTAGAAAATAACATTAATTTATCAGCCACCCAACATATCTTTTACAACTGCATTTTACTAAGTACTGGAATCAGTATTTCAGCGACTTGCTACCTGTCGATACATTTGCTTTTGAGTTCCTATCGGACATTATTTTAATAGAAGGAGATATTTGGTGCGCCATATAAGTCAAAACTATTGCGGTTAGTAATTTTTCCTGTGTTTTTGCACATGCTTTGTCTATTCCAGTCTCGGAATTCGGCTCTTGACAACTCTGTTTACGAATTTTATAATGAGCCCCATCCCCCTCCCTTCCACGAAATACTTGATGATTTTGAGATTAAATAAAATAAAACAAATAACCAGAAACATCTACTATAGCTGCACATTACAATCACATGCCCCTATCCAAAACAGAACTGCACAAGAGAAACACAAATGAAAAACAGAAGACAAACGTAAGCAACGAAAGAGACTCGAAGACAGCCACACTTGGCACTTGCACTAGCAAAAGTAACCCATTTAGGTTAGCAAATAATGGGTACCCAAATCTCATCTTTCTCTATCCTGTCGCTTTATAGCGTAATAAACTTATGAATAACTCTTAAAAAAGGTAGCTTAGTAACTTCAAGATAACTATCTTGGGGAAAAAATGAGATTTAAAGTAAGTTAGAAGATTGGTCAAGGAATACATATAAGGACATATCCAATAGGTACTTTTTATATTGTCAATTTTCACAACTTTTTTTCAATATATTTTAAAACAATTTCCCATGATTCCAAAAATGTCAAGAAAATATTTGATCACCGATCCCGTTTCCATGGAAATCGTTTTTGAACATTGATTTTTTTTAAAAATTTTCCGAGAAAAACATGTCCTACATCAACAAGATGAGACGAAAATATTTTCAACACAACTCCTATCAAAGCAAAGAACAACTAAAATGAAGGTGACAAACATTTCACCGAAAATTCCGTTGTTACGAAGAAGTATTTAATCAGTGAATAAATAACTTCAATAACGGTATAATTTGTCCAAATTGTCCAAAAATTGTAGAGACTTTCCATATTGTGAATTTGATTACATTTTGATATTGTGTATTACTAAAAATATGTTATTCAAAAAATGGCAACCACTACAAATTGGAAGGAACAAATTACCAATCTTGAGAACAATAGGGGTTTCTTAAATGCTTAACAATTACCACGTCATATTTCCGGGGATAACATTTACATCGTTTGTGATTGATATGATCTCCCCTGAAACTATAGAATATGACCCCGCTTGATGAGGCTAGAGGAACGCCGATTTCACAAAAAGGGATATTAGCTATGATTAGATCAAAATAATCCCTTTTTATCATTGATTTTATTTTTTTTTTGAAAGCGTCGAAAGTAATAGTTAAATTAAAAAAATTTAGTTTCAGCTACATTTAGTTTCAGTTCTTGAGGATATAATAATTTATTCAGAAATGCATAATTATATCCCTTAGGGGTGAAAGGATATATTCAATCATGCAAAGTACAATACAATATACAAAATTATATGACTTGATATGTATGTATCACTTTTTTATTGTAAATGGTTAACCATGCAATCATTTGTCCACTTTTCTAAGTATAAGTGATTTTTTTCTAAATAGAGCAGCCTACTGCAAGTGATCCGTTGAAGAAAGATAATATTTCAACAATATTTATGATATGGTTAATATAATTTCGAAGGTATAGATGTCAATATATTCTAAGAACTGCTTTCTTGTTTGATCAACAAGTTACTTGCAACAATTGGACGCAAAATACAGTCTCGATTAAAAATTAATCTGTCAAACGCAATTAATAACAGACGAGCAGAAGACAAATAGGTACCTAGGCTAAGATTTTTACACAATACATCTGCACCATGTATATTTTGGCATGATTTTTAAATACACTATTGAATCAATTATCAGAAAGAAAAACTTCTATTTTAAATTTTACTGAGGTTTGCATTCACGACAAAGTATGAGGGAAAAAAATAAATTAGCAGCTTAACTTGCAGAAATTTTGAGAATAACGCTATTATAATTAATTTTAGTGTAACCGTGGTCAGAAGTATAAACTCGGAAAAAAATAAATTAAGAAATGACTTAAAAAGAGAACAATTGCTTTATCATTTGTTAGGAATGCATTTTTCAGTTAGATATTTATTGTAGTAACTAAATATGTAGCTTAATTGTATTATACCACTTGGATCATCAAAATTTTAAGGATCAAGTTTTACTGCTATATCACTTCCGTAGTACAAATCAACATGCAAGTGCTCTAATAAGTTCTGGAATTTTTCTAAAAAATAAAAACAAATAATATTTTATATTTTCATTTTGAAATTAAATAGATTAAATGTATTTGTATCACAATTTTGTTAAACAAAAACAGGGCAAACTGGCATTTAGTACGAAAAACATATTTTGCAAATTTTATATAAACAATGCAAGGATATGTAGTAAACACCCATGAGTCAAATTGTCTTCATGAACATTGTAAACAAACAAATGGAACTACGCGTTTTTGTTTTCTTTACCTGAAGTACATAGAAAAGAATAATTGTGCTATCTTATAACATTTAAGTTCTTCAAAGCTTGCACAATACTACTGGAAATACTATACGAGAGAAATCCTAGAAATTTGATTACACTAATGTATAAACCCATTAATCTGATATTTTTTAATGGTAAAAGTTCTTATTTCCCATTTGTACTTTTAATGTTCAGATTTTAAACAGAAAAAAAGCCTCCGAAACAAAAATGAAAGGCTTAAATTATTTCCCCTTTAGCCTAGTGAGAATATTTAGAACAATGCATTATAATTATAACAACAATTTGGTTCTGTTATATTTTTTAAATTATCACAAATTAAATAAAAATCCTCTCGGTTATTACTTTCCTAACAAAAGAAATAATAAATTGACGAGGATATTTTACAAATAAACCAGGAAGTGACATAAAAACATGTTTAACTGTTAAATGTCCTATATAGAAATATGCTTTATTGGTCTCCTTATACTCTGACAATTTCATATCATACACAAATCTTCTTTTGTGTCAAGGGATCATATCAAAGGCACATATATTAATTGACAAAGAAGCTACTGACATACTTCGTTCAATAGTCAGTATATATTAATAAATTATTCGTTTTCTATTAGATTATTCTCATCTTACGATCAAGTCTTCAAAAAAGACCTGATTTGTTCAGCAGTAAAGAGATGTAAGTTTTCGAAATTGCCATCTGCGAACAAGAAGCTAAAGAATCGTCGTTATTTAGGCACTGAACGGCAAGAAAATGCAAAAATACCAAAATGCATATGGCACAATAAACGGATTTGCTGTTTACATGTTTCTTTGAGTAATTTCTCATCAGCGGCATTAGAATCAAATAATTTTGAAAGCTTTAATAAAAAAAAGTCTCAAATAAGTACTCATTAAATCAAGTATCGAAATAGAAGTCAAAATTTAGTACCAATGACATCCCTCGAATCCAAAACTTCGAACAAATTCTCAATATTTTAAGGGGTTTGATTTTTGCAAAATAAAAATTTCGTGTCAGACAAGTGCTAATACTGGGTTGGCCCAGACAGTGGCATTGACAGCATGATGTTGATGTTGATAACATTCTGTAAACTGGTGGCATCATCCAAAAATAACGCATGATAATATTTAATTCTGACACACACTTGCAATATGATTATAATGGTATTAATATAAATATATAACCTTATTTACCGAAATTATAAGCATGCTCATTGCCTGACACCCATCTCACAGCAAATGCGTATTGTAGTAAATACCATATAAGTTAGTTAAATAATTGTTCATAGTACTTCAAAACTGATATCAAATATTTCAGCAACTATACCTTGTAATTCGTTTAATTTCTCCAGGGTTTGAATATATTTTTCATTTGTAAATAACTAAATACCGACATTACTGTGAATTTACTTTCTGCATATGCGCATTTCGACAACTTATGTCTCATCAGTGCAGATAAAATCTAGACGTTTGGAAGACCATAAACTCAAAGATGTTTAGAAACTGACAGAGAACAAATAACCAAAGTGATCTAAACGTAAAGCCAAAATCAGCTAAGGACAGAGCTTTGCATGCAGGAGATACTCCTTAGTTTTCAATAAAATTGACAAAATTTTAGATATTATAAGGTTTCAAAAATAATCGGCTTTCGGGTCAGCACCGAAGTACTGACTACTGGGCTGGTGAATACCCTCGGGGACTAACAGTCCACCAGCAGTAGCATCGACCCAGTGGTAAATATATAACTTCTCACATTCTTTATTCTGTATTCAAAGCCATTACTTGGAAAACCAAGGAATTGATCAATACGCTTTTCTATATCCTCACTTTCCCGAAAGAAGTTTTCTTTTTCGATTTCAGATAGGCTACCTCTAGGTCGATGAAGGATTTCATTACGGTTTCTTTTCATTCTTTCAACGTCATCACCTTGGGTAACATCCTCAGGTGATGAGTGACATCCCCATTGTTTAGTCGGTGATCTCACCAGATAAAAATGTCTATCAACTTGTACATCAGTGACACGTCACATCGGCTGTATCCTTCTGTAGCTAATTTTCCAAGAATGTCCTTTTCAAAATTATTTAGAGACTTTGTAAATGCATGGTCCTCATTATCTTTAAACTGTTGCACGATATATGCAATCTTTACTGGGGGCCAGGTATTAATAATCATTTCTTTCATAATTTGTGGATAAATATCCACAATGACAATGGTTGCAGAAATATGTCTTTCCAAATCTAATGAAATCCCAAAAACTGCCATTATATGAAAATTCAAAAAATGGTTTCCTGTAATATGACAATAAATGAGGTGTAATTACCCATCTGTTTTCCCGAAAATTGTCTCTTCCCAATTAAAAGGATTATAACGTATACGGTGAATGAAATGATATGAAGACAAAGTACTGTGGAAGTACTTTTATTCGTGGACATCAATTTTCGTGGTTTTCATATAATATCAGTGTTTCATGGGTACTTAAGTAAGTGAGAACTGAACCGTCAATCCAAAAGCGAACAATCCAAGGACAATGGCAACACCAGAAACAAAAAAGGCGAAAAAAAAACAGAGACACAACGTGGGTACGGCACAGAAAAGAAAAGTGAAGACACTCACACACAAAGATGAACAACACGGNAAAAAAAAAAAAAAACATGGGTGAGATCAGGTAGAATTAGCATCTCCTGCTTCTTATAAGACACCCGCCGTGTTCAACATGTCAAATCCGGTAGTAAAGTCAAATTAGGTAGAGGAAATAACAATTAAGCTTTAAAGGGAAAGATATTTGTCATGTGGGAATCAAATATCCTATAGCGGTCCACAATATGGTGATGTCGACCGTAAAACTTCTTGAGGGATGACTTCCAGTTTTGGGTAACATACCCTTCTTGAAGTAGCCTATTTGTGAGCTCCCGGGCTCTATCAAGGAAGTCACTGTATAGAACAGAGGCTCTTGAAAAGCGAATGAGCTGGGAGATGTAAACTCCATATGCCGGCGCTTTTGGGATGTTGCTACAAAAAAAATGGAAGTTTACTATTGGAAAGGTGAAGTCATCGCGTTTCGTGGTTTCGAATTATGTGCATAAAAACTACAGGGAGAAAAGCATTTTCGTTTTTATGTGCATAAAAACTACAGGGAGAAAAGCATTTCGTTTGGAACTTAATTTCGTTGTTTTGGCAAGCCACCAAGTCCACGAAATTAGAACCCCACGAACAATTGTACTTCCACGGTATATTTTTTCTGCATATAAATGACTATATAAATAATAAAATGATATGGACTAAGTGAAAATGAGACAAAGTCTCTACAAATACATGGTAGAACAAAGCATTGCTAAATGTCGATCAATGCCACATCCATGTCTTTGCTAGTCATGGATGCAGGATCGTCAACAAACATAAATTAATCTGGCAAAGTGTTCTTACAATCACACGCACAATGAATTCCTTATATTGTTTCTTTAACATGGTAAAAAATACAAACTGTATATGAGTAAATTTTAACATATGA
Source organism: Modiolus philippinarum (assembly GCA_002080025.1). Lineage (NCBI taxonomy): Eukaryota > Metazoa > Mollusca > Bivalvia > Mytilida > Modiolidae > Modiolus > Modiolus philippinarum. The sequence goes on from MJUU01071921.1 coordinate 189,494, forward strand.
AATAAAACTAGAGAAAATGACTGTCGGAAATAACAGTGATCCCTGCACTCCCTGTTTGACACAGAAAATAGTTATGGACCCGGACCATAATTCTTCTTGACATTTGAAATCAAATTATATAAAGTCGCTATATTTACCGAAAGGATTTCAAGAATTTGGGCTGTAAGGCAGAGTTGCAAAAAGTTGTAGTCTTTTAGGAGACTTTTAGGAAGTTTAACAAAAGATGGAATCAATTATTTTGAAAATCTAATTAGTGAAGTGATTGCCCAAATCGAATCAAATCAGTGTGGTTGTTATTAAGAATTCCAAATAATAATTATAATAATAAGTGGTCTTTGCACTTTTAGAAAAATAATCAAAATTGGAATTAACTATTTTTGAAATGCAATTTGAAAAAAAAAAGATTGTCCTAATAAAAACAAATGCTAAAAATTTAGTTGTTGTTTAGAAATTAAAAACGAAAGTGGTCATTTAGGTTTTAAGGAAGTTTTCCAAAATTCGAATTAAATATTTTTTTAAAATCCAGCAAAAATGTTAAAAGTATGGTTGCTAGGTAGATTTCCAAAAACAAGTGGTCTTCGAGACTTTGGGGAAATCTACCAAGATTGGAATCATATTTTAGATATCTGAATCCTCATATTTTTTTCCAAATAGTTGCCAGAATATGAAATTAAATACCAACATATCCTATGATGTCAGTGTTCGTTTTGCAAAAAATTACTACTCGGATCCTAGAAATAATGTCAATAATTCACTTGTTATTAAGTCTCCCAAACGAAGTTGGGAGACTTATTGTTTTTGTTGCGTTTCTTATTATTATTATTCCGCTTTCTTTCTTTATTCTCGTCCGGATGAACTTGTCCGAACAAGATCTCAGAGACCATTTGACATAGAACTTTGAAACTTTGTAGGATGTTGGCCCCATATATCTAGTTGTGCCTAAAACAAAAATTTTTGAAAAGGGGGTTTATTAAGGGTACATTTGGGGGGCTCAAAAAGGGGTGGGGTCTGCAATGTTTACCCTATGGGAAAATGAAATTTTGGATATTTTTCACCCTATTTCACTGCATCTCAAAAAGTTTTAATACTAGCTTCATGAAACTCCATAGGAAAGGTGTTTTTGATGTAAGAAAGGGTTCTACAGCATTGGAACTTTCAAAATAATTTGGTTGTCATGGAAACCAAACAAAAATGGAAATTTCTAGAAAATAATAGTTTATGCTAATGATTATATTATGATCACAGCAATACATATCACATATGTTATAAGGGGAACCCCTGCCCAAATTTTCTTTTGAAAGAGGTCTGAAATTGGGCTTAATGGACAAAAGAGCATTTTGTTGCCATGGAAACAAAACCAGAAACTATTTTTTTGGAAAAATCAGGTTTTCTGATAAAAAAGAGGGAATTTTGAGAAATATGAATTACATAGCTTATATGGTTAACCCCTGCCCAAATTTTTTATGGAAAGGGTCTGAATTAAGGTGTAATGGACAAAAGAGCATATGTTATAAGGAAACAAAACCATAAACATATTTTTTTGTAGAAAAATTGAGTTTTCTGATTAAAAAGAGGAATTTTGAGAAATATGTATTACATAGGTTATAAGGGGAACCCCTGCCCAAATTTTCTTTGGAAAGACGTATAAAATAGGATGTAATGGACAAAAGAGCATTTGGTTGCCATGGAAACAAAAGCTGAAACTTATATTTTTTGTTGAAAAATCAGTTTTTCTGATAAAAAGGAGGAATTTTGAGAAATATGTATTACATAGCTTATAAGGGGAACCCCTGCCCAATTTTTTTTTTTTGGAAAGGGTCTGAAAATGGGTGAAATGGACAAAAGAGCACTTTGTTGCAATGGAAACAAAACCACAAACATATTTTTTTGTTGAAAAATTGAGTTTTCTCATAAAAAAGAAATTTCGAGAAATATGTATTCAATAGGTTACAAGGGGAACCCCTGCCCAAATTTTCTTTTGAAAGAGGTCTGAAATTGGGTTTAATGGACAAAAGAGCATTTTGTTGCCATGGGAATAATACCAGAAACTAATTTTTTGGAAAAATCAGGTTTTCTGATAAAAAAGAAGGAATTTTGAGAAATATGTATTACATAGCTTATAAGGGAAACCCCTGCCCAAATTTTTTTTGGAAAGGGTCTGAAATAAGGTGTAATAGACAAAAGAGCATACATTATAAGGAATCAAAACCATAAACATATTTTTTTGTAGAAAAATTGAGTTTTCTAATTAAAAAGAGGAATTTTGAGAAATATGTATTACATATGTTATTAGGGGAACCCCTGCCCAAATTTTCTCTGGAAAGACATCTGAAATAGGGTGTAATGGACAAAAGAGCATTTGGTTGCCATGGAAACAAAAGCTGAACCTGATTTTTTTTTTTTAAATCAGGTTTTCTAATAAAAAGAAGAAATTTTGAGAAATATGTATTACATAGCTTTTAAGGGGAACCCCTGTCCAATTTTTTTTTGGAAAGGGTCTGAAAATGGGTGAAATGGACAAAAGAGCACTTGTTTGCCATAGAAACATTACCAGAATATCACATATGTTATAAGGGGAACCCCTGCCCAAATTTTCTTTTGAAAGAGGTCTGAAATTGGGTTTAATGGACAAAAGAGCTATTTGTTGCCACGGAAACAAAACCAGAAACTATTTTTTTGGAAATATCAGGTGTTCTGATAAAAAAGAAGTATATTGAGAAATATGTATTACATAGCTTATAAGGGAAATCCCTGTCCAATTTTTTATTGGAAAGGGTCTGAAATAAGGTGTAATGGACAAAAGTGCATATGTCATAAGGAAACAAAACCATAAACATATTTTTGGTAGAAAAATTGAGTTTTCTGATTAAAAAGAGGAATTTTGAGAAATATGTATTACATAGGTTATAAGGGGAACCCCTGCACAAATTTTTTTTGGAAAGAGGTCTGAAATAGGGTGTAATGGACAAAAGAGCATTTGGTTGCCATGGAAACAAAAGCTGAAATGCATTTTTTTGGTTTAAAAATTAAGTTTTCTGATAAAAAATATGAATTTTGAGAAGTATGAATTACATAGGTTATAAGGGTCACCTCTGCCTAATTTTTTTCTTGAGGGAGTCTCGTAATACCTTGAAATCCGATAAGGGAGTTCGTTTGGGAGACTTTTGTGTTTCGCTTGCGAACACAGTTATCACTTGTTATATTTGTTTTTTCGGGTAAATTTATGTTGTTCTTTTTTTATCAATACCGATAATATTATAGTTAAGACTATCGAATAAACTTATACTGTCTTTGCGATTAATCATGGTTCTACACGTTCTTTGCTTTGCATGTCAAAATAAGTCTTAAAGTGCTTACTCGCGAAGTAATTTTCATCGCAATGAAAATACATAAGATAAAACAGCTGATAAGGAGTAATAATTATTCTATTTGACAATAATTCGGTAAAAAAAGCAAAAGGATGCGCAAAATTTGCTGAGTAATTAAAGCAAACTGGATTCATTGAAACACAATAAATGAAACATGGGTAAAAAGAGGACCTAACATAAAAGAAAAACCAGAAACTCTAAACCGGGAAATTTCGGCGGCGTCTTTTTCGCAGTTTTTTAAATGCACTTCAGTTTGCGCTGTCTTGAATTTGTCATCGCCGGTCGACATACTAAATCACACAATTGAATTAAAAAGTTAGTGGCAATCGAATTTTCGTGCTTGATTCATGACCTCGAAAATAGCAAAAATAGAACTGCAACAAACATTGCCCTATTTACAGTATCTATATAGTTAAAACATAATCAAAAAAAAGCTAACTAAAATGCACAAACTGTCAATTATCTGATTATGAGTCGGCAAAGCAAAAAAAAAAAAAAGAAAGAAAAAAAAAAGAAAAAAGAAAAAAAAGGCAATAAGAAAAGAAAAAAAAAAGAAAAAAAATAACATCAATAATAAAACAAGCAAACGAACAAAAAAGAGGCTCTCAAGGGCCTGTATCGCTTGACTGGACCATGGCTGACAAAAAAGTCATTTCCAATAGGGTCCAATGTTATACTAGGTTTCCTGCTGGAGGACACCTTGGATTGGATGAAGCGTGCCAAATGCAAATTTGAAATGGGCCATCAAAGGACTTTGTGATCAAGTTTCTTTCCAATTGGATAAGTTGTTCCTGAGACCTAATTCTTTCAATGGCATCCAACATACACTATCCTAATACCGGAAGCCATATTGGATGAGGTGTAGTCCTCCTAGATACCTTTATTTTTAAGGTACCATAAATGTACCATTGTTTTCTAACTAGACAAGTTGTTCCAGAATGGATCTTTAAATGAATTTGAATGTGTTATCTACTTCAATCCATTTCAGACCACCTTTTACAAATAATTTAGGTAATAAGCATTGCCTTAATCAAAACATTTCAAGCCCCTTTTAAAAAGATTTAGACAGGAGTTCTCCTTATTAACTAGTGATTACATATTTCTGATAACAAAACATATCAAAATTCAGCAGATTAATTTTTTTCTCTAAATTTTAGTTTTCTTGTTTGGTTTCCATTGCAACCGAAAGCTAAACCATCCAACACAACCCACCAACCATAGCAGCTCTACCATCTATAGCAGAACACCATTCAAAAAAAAATTGGAAGGGATTCCCCTTGATATCTAGTTTATATATAGTGTTAAAATAACAAATAAAATTCATAGCAAAATATTTTTTTCAAAATTTCAGTTTCTAATGGTCTAGTTTTCGTGGCAACTCAGAGCTCCATTCATTACAACCCATATCAGACCACAATTCAAATAAAAATTTGGACAGGGGTTCCCGTAAAAATTCTTAGGGTCCAATGTTCAAACTATGTTCCCCGCTGGCATCTTGGATGAGGTATGGGCCTGCCGAATACCTTTTTGGGATGGGACTATCAAAGAACCATTTTGGCTAAGTTTGGTGTCAACTGGACTAGTAGTTCTGAGAAGAAGAACTTTGAATGTATTTTCCGCAGGGTCTAATCTTAAAACTATGTTCCCCACTGGCAGCTATCTTAGATGAGGTGCGGACCTGCCGGATACATTTTTTGGTAGGGACCATATAAGGACCATTTGGTTAAGTTTGGTTTTAATTGGTTAAATAGTTTGGAAAATTTTGTTTTTGATCAAAGTTTTTCTTTCAATTGCTTCAAATTGCGGATTGATACCTCTCAGTTATAAAAAAAAATGGTATAGAATGATAGCCTATGGTATAAGCTTTACAAATATTCACTATTGACAAATATTTTGACTGCTTTTACCAGAGTCAGTCATTTTTGGACTGAAAAAGTCTGAACAGCGTTGAAAATGACTGAGCTTTGTTGATTCAACGCTGATCAGTCTTTATCAACACTAGTTTTGACTGAAAATGACTGATAAGAGTTGAACCAACTCGCTTCAGTCAATCTCAGTACTTACCTGTGTTGTAAAAGTCTGTCCAGTGTTGAGCCAACAATGGTCAGTCATTCTCAACACTACCTGTGTTGTAAATGACGGATTTTTGTTGAGAACGTCTGTCCAGTGTTGAACCAACATTGGTCAGTCATTCTCAACACTACCTGTGTTGTAAATGACTGATTTTTGTTGAGAATGTCTGTCCAGTGTTGAGTCAACGGAGATCAGTCATTCTAAACGCTACCTGTGTTGTAAAAGACTGATCTGTGTTGAAAATGACTGACCAGCGTTTACTCAACGTTGGACAGACATTTTCAACACGGGTCAGTCGTTTTAGTCCATGGGCTGGAATAACCCCCCGTGCACCCCCCACTTCCGAACCCCACCCATTTTTTAAGACCGTATACATCCCCTCTTCAAAATAAAACATGTTAACACGAGCATAACCTGCACGCACTTGTGGAATTTGGCCCCTACCAAAATTTTGGAAAATTTCGTTTTTCGTTCAAGTTTTTCTTTCAGTTGCTTCAAAATGTTAACCAAATGCTTTCCAGTTATAAAAACGGGGTATCAAATGATTGCTTATTGTATGAGCTTTACAAAGATCCCAAGTTTTAACAATTTCAATGCCTATAACGTCCCGTAGCGCAATTAAACGTACCCCTACCCCAATGAAATATTGACGAAAAGACTGATATTTTCATTGAAATTGCGTAAGTTTGTTGGTCTAGAGAACCCGAAGTGCATCTCAATTCCCGATTCTGAAAATTGTTTTTAGCTTTTCAATCTATTTTCTTCAATATAAAACATGGTAAGACGATGTTAACATATTTTAATTGACCAAAATTTTATTTTCAAATAGACCAAATACATGGACCTTTGAATAATTTCGTTTTTGAATAAGTTTTGTCTTTCATTTGCCTAATATTATTTTTTAGCGAACAAACATCATTTAAAATAGGTATCGAATGAAAGCTTATCATGTTTGCTTTACAACCATCACAAATAATGGCTACTTTTAGGTAATATAAACATCATACATCAATAAAATGTACCCCTACCCCAACAAATTTACTCTAAAATTGTCTTTTTTGTCTATTTTTGCATAAAAATAATCAGAACACGCAAATTGTGTGTTGTATATGGCAATGTTACATGAATAACATTATGATTTGGTATTTTAACAGCCATTTGTCGACTTAAACTCAATCTTTTGCCCGAAATTGATGAAAAATGGGAATTTTTAACATTTTAGAATTGTCCAATGTTCACTGTTAAATCGTTATATATGCCAAATCTGGAGGATATATCTGCAGATATGCCACTTATTTCTACCAAGCAACACATTAGTTGTCTTAAAACATTGTTTAGAAAAACAATGAGTGTTTAATGTGACTCTGAATACCGAAAATCTTACCCCTACCCCAACAATTTTTCCCTAAAATTGCCAATTTTTTGTCAAAGTTTGCAGGGAAATAACCAGAACACGTAAAATGTGCATTGTATATGACAATATTGCATGAATAACATCATAATTTGGTATTTAAACAGCCATTGGTGGAATAAAACTCAATATTTCTCCCAAAAATCATAAAAAATGGGGCTTTTCAACATTTCAGAATTGTCCATAGTTCACTGTTAAATCGCAATATATGCCTAATCCATAGAATATATCTGCAGATATGCCATTTAATTGTTCTGAGCAATACATTGATTGTCTTAAAACAGTGTTTAGAAAAACAAGGAGTGTAAAATGTGACTCTAAATACCGAAAATCCTAGCCTTACCCCTAACAGATTTTCCCTGAAATTATCAGTTTTTAGTCTATGCAGGGATAAAAATAACCAGAATACGGAAAACGTCTGTTGTATATGACAATGTTGAATGAATCACATCATGATTAGGTATTTTATCAGCCATTTAAGAACTAAAACTCAATATTTCTCCCAAAATTCATGAAAAATGGGAATTTTCAACATTTCAGATTTGTCCATAGTTCATTGTTGAATTGCAATATATATCAAATCTATAGAATATATCTGCAGATATGCCAATAAATTGTTCTAAGCAATACACTCGCTGTCTTAAAGCATTGTTTAGAAAAGCAGGGAGTGTTTAATGTGACTCTAAATACCAAAAATCTTACCCCTACCCCAACAAATTCTCCTCAAAATTGTCGGTTTTTTGTCTATGTAGGGACAAAAAATAACTACCACACGCAAAATCTGCGACGCATACAGCAGGGTTGCATGAATTCTATCATAATTTGGTATCTTAAATCCCACTTTTCAGCTAAAACACAATATTTTGTCAAAAATTGATGAAAAATGGGGATTTTTAGCATTTCAGATTTGTCCAAAATTTACTTTTAAATCATTATATGTGGCAAATCTGGAGGATTTCTCTGAATATATGCCAATTTATTGTTTTAACCGATATATAAGTTAAAACACTCATTAGAAAAACAAGGAGTGTTCACTGTGACTCTAAATACCGAAAATCTTACCCCTACCCCAACAAAATTAAACTTAAAAGTCCCCAAAATATATTTTTCTTTACATATATATGAACATAGCATGCTAATGTTTTACTTTCTTTACAAAAGATGCATTTGATATATCGTAATTTTAACACCAATTATGGGTAAACTTGAATATTTTGGGCGATTTTCGTGAAAAATGGGGATTTCCAGCATTTCAGAATTTTACGAGATCCAATTTTAATTGTTGATTAACTGCCCATAAACCACTAGCATGATCTTATTCGTGATATAAGTCAGTCTTTGTGTATTTTGGTGTTTGAAATGATATGTCATTGGATCTTTATACAATGTTTAAGCTTTTCAAGCTTTTTAAGCTGAATAAATGAAATAAATTGTGTTGAATATGTGTGGTAAGGGGTAATATGTTTGTAATTTATGAGACTATAGTTAGTCTAAAATGTTTAAAAGCATGCTTTGTAATTGCAAACATATAATGAAACGATATTAAATCAACATTTCAAGTTACATATCAATTTCATGAAGTATTTGCATCTCAAAGTCAAAACAGCAGAAATTCTGAAAAACGGAAAATTCCCATTTTGCACAGAGTTCCGGCAGAAGAGTCGAAAAAAGACCTCTTAAAAAGATTAAATCTACTTAAATGATCTTCTGCATGTCAGCTTACGTGAAATAAACACTAGAATTCCCATTGAATATTATCTTTTTATCATTTAGAGCCTGAATATTTCAAATTTTCCCCTAATTTTGAGGGGGAGGGGTGCTAATTTTGACATTTCTGAACCTACATTATGTCTGAAACTAAAATTTGTGCGCACATTTTCTTGCTAATATATCATAAATCATTATTAAATCGGCAATTGTTAAATATATATTCAGATTTTACGATCCTAAAGTCAGGGAGTCGAAATTGTGAAAAAAATCAAAAATTCCGAAATTTTCCATTTTTCTAAAATTTTATACCGAAAATCAAAATTTTATGGACTTGAATGGTTTTATTTTCCAACATTGCATCACACCTGATAAGTAAGGCATAAAAACTAGATCATATGACGAGGGTTGTTTATCTGAAAGGAATTGAAAGCCTAAAATTGTCATTTTCGCAATTTTTTGCAGGGGGAGGGGAACATTTTTTGCATCCCTAGATCATAAAAATGGCGTAAAGTCCCCAAACTTGTGTTCATTGTAAAGAATATTAATTTAGCTTTAATTTAGTACCAAATTTTGGTACATATTACCTACCGTTAAAAAATAATGGAGCTAAAAAGATGAAAATTAGGTTAAAACGAAAATACAAGAATTTTGTGTGGTGTACTACAAAAGTGGCCCTATACTGTCTATGCGTGCAGGTTATGTTCGTGTTAACATGTTTTATTTTGAAGAGGGGACATAGAAGGACTGAAAAAAATCGGTCTGGTTCGGAAGTGGGGGGGGGGGGGGGGGGGGGGGGGGGGGGGGTGCACGGAAAGTGTTTCCACCCCACGGACTATTTATAGCACAGGAGGTGTTGAGAACGACTGATCAGAGTTGATTCAACACTGGACAGACATTCTCAACTGATATCAGTAGAAAGCAATGAAAGGTTGAAAATAAACAAGAAAAATTCGTGTGGTTCATGACACGCGCTTGATTTTGAGATAAAGGCAATTGAAAATTCGGCAGGAAATGTCCACTTCTAGGATTTTCATAGGCTTTGTATAGAAATTTAAATTGTCTTGAAAATTGAGTGAAGGGGTAAAGTCAATTTCTTGAAATTCTATCCAAAATCTCAAGGGGTATATGCTTTAAGAATATAACAGGAAAAGTTGGTGTTTATGAGCAAAATATTTTACATGTAAATAGGGGAAAATACAGAGGTTTCCACATTTCTGACCAAATATCAGAAATCAACACTGGCAACTACCCCAATCTATATGTCAGTAGCAGTCGTTGAACTTGATCACCGTGTGCATGTCTTGTTGAAGGCAAGCGATTCGTAAGAAAAACAATTTTTGGAAAATATTTCTTGGCTTTTTGGACACGTTAGTTAGACTTTGCATAACTTATAATTTTGCTCTTTTTTCACTCTGAATAAATGTGATATCACTACAAACGAATTTTACCTTTTACATTTTGCCTGGACCTGTTACGATATATAATTAAGATTAATAAAGATGTTCCTGTATCAAACTGTATCCTGTAAATTTCCGATTTCGCCTTCCGTTGATTGTTCGATTTTATTTTTGTTAATATTGAACTTCAAGGCAACACTAGTGTTCCTTTCTTTTTTTCTAGAAAAAAATCGTTCACAAATTAGACACATATTGAAGAAATTAAAAAAAATGACCCATATCCCTGTTTACATAGTCTAGATCCACCGTGGACTCTATAGAAGAAAGAAATATTAATCAGAGTAAATTCCATTAAAAACGAGCACTAAATCTTCTAGGCTGTTATGAGTATTCCACCAATAACCTTAGACAACTCGGCCATTCTTTCGTTAATGGTGGTTTTGATTGTGAGAACACCTATGTAAAATCATGCACATAAGTATCCTTTGGCGGTCTTCTCGAACTGTTAGTTTTTGTATACATTGTACAAGGTAATTAAATTACTTTCATAAAAGATCAATAAATTAATAAATAGGGTTTTATGATATTCATCTGTTCGGTTTTTGTAAACCCTTTCCTTTTTCAATAAAAATATTATAAAAAAATAGATAACCGAATGAATAATCAGATTAAGACAGGAAAGTGGAGAATCCTTTATATAATAATGAGTAAATAAATAAATAAAAATATAAATAAAATTAGAAAATAGACAAAATTAAAATTATAAATAAGAATAAATAAAACATATTAAAATTTTATAAATAACAATAAATAAAACATATAAAAATATAAAAAAATTAATTTGATAAATAACTAGAAATAAAAATAGAATAATATATTTGAATAAGAATATATATGAATCAATCTAATAAATAAAGATCATTACTTTTAACTGGTCTGTGTTGTAAAAGTCTGTCAAGCGTTGAGTCAACTCTGATCAGTAATTCTCAACACTAATTGTGTTGTAAAAGTCTGATATCTGTTGAGAATGCCTGTCCAGTATTGAATCAACTCTGATCAGTCGTTCTCATCACCGCCTGTGCTGTAAAAGACTGACCCGTGTTGAAAATGTCTGTCCAACGTTGAGTAAACGCTGGTCAGTCATTTTCAACACAGATCAGTCTTTTACAACGCAGGTAGCGTTTAGAATGACTGATCTGCGTTGACTCAACACTGGACAGACATTCTCAACAAAAATCAGTGATTAACAACACAGGTAGTGTTGAGAATGACTGACCAATGTTGGTTCAACACTGGACAGACGTTCTCAACAAAAATAAGTCATTTACTACACAGGTAGTATTGAGAATGACTAACCATTGTTGGCTAAACACTGGACAGACTTTTAAGACACAGGTAAGTACTGAGATTGACTGAAGCGAGTTGGTTCAACTCTTATCAGTCATTTTCAGTCAAAACTAGTGTTGATAAAGACTGATCAGCGTTGAATCAACAAAGCTCAGTCATTCTCAACGCTGTTCAGACTTTTTCAGTCCAAAAATGACTTACTCTGGTAAAAGCAGTCAAAATATTTGTCAATAGTGATTCCACATAAGTACCATTTCTATACCCAATACGTTATGAAATTTAAAAAACCTTACCCCTACCCCTTCGAAATGTTGACGTAAAATATAAGATTTTTCTCGAAATTGTGCAAGTTCAATGGTTCCTAGAAACCAATATGTTGTTCATTTCATAATTCTTGGAATTGTTTTTAGTCTTTTAATGTCCTTCCTTAAATATTAAGCATGTTAACATAATGTTAATATGTCGTGAATGACTAAACTATCACTTTTAAATAGACAAATAAATCACATCTTTGAATATTTTCGTTTTCGACAAAGTTTTTTCCCTATTTTGCCTCATCTTATCTATGAGTGGTTCAAATTCAAGAAAGGATGAAATAAAATGGAAGAACATAATGTCTTCTTTACAACTGGCACACTTTATGGCAGTTTTGAAGTATTATAAACTTCCTAGATCCATAAAACTTACCCCTACCCCAACAAATTTACTCTAAAATTGTCAATTTTTGTCCTTGATCGCATAAAAATTATCAGAACACGCAATTTGTGTGTTGTATACGACAAGGTTGCATGAATTATATTGTGACTTCGTATTTAAACAGCCATTTGTTGACTTAAAGTCGATATCTTGCCCGATATTTATGAAAAATGGGCATTTTCTACATTTCAGATTTAGCCAAAGTTCATTGTTAAATCGTTATACATTCAAAATCTGGAGGATATATCTGCAGATATGCCAATTAATTGTTCTTATGGATATATAAGATGTCTTAAAAAATTGCCTAGAAAAGCAAGGAGTGTTTAATGTGACTCTGAGTACCGAAAATTTTACCCCTACCCCGACCAATTTTCCCTAAAATTGTCAATATTTTCCCTATGTTCGCATAAAAATAACCAGAACACGCAAAATGTGTGTTGTATATGACAAAGTTGCATGAATTACTTTATGATTTGCTATCTTAACAGCCATTTGTTGACTTAAACTCAATATTTATCCCAAAAGTAATGAAAAATGGGAATTTGCAACATTTCAGATTAATCCAAAGTCCACTGTTAAATCGTTAAATACGTCAAATCCGAAGCATATATTTGCAGATTTGCCATCTAATTGATCTAAACGATTCATTAGTTGTCTTAAAACATTGTTTAGAAAAACAAAAGTGTTTAATGTGACTCTGAATACCGAAAATATTACCCCTACCCCAACTAATTTTCCCTAAAATTGTCAATTTTTTTGTCTATGTTCGCATAAAATTAACTCAAACACGCAAAATGTGTGTTCAATATGACAAATTTCCATAAATTGCATCACGATATGATATTTAAACAGCCATTTATTGACTCAAACTCAACATTGTACCAAAAATTGAGGAAAAATGGGAATTTTCAACATTTCAAATTTGGTCAAAGTTCACAGTTAACGCGTTATATATGGTAAGTCTGGAGGATTTATCTGCAGATGTGCGAACTAATTGTTCTAAGGGATATATTAGTTGTCTGGAAACAGTGTTTAAAAAATCAAGGAACGGTTAATGTGACTCTGAATACGGAAAATCTTACCCCTACTCCAACAAATTTCCCCCAAAATGGTCAATTTTATGTCTTCGTTAGCATAGAAATAACCAGAACACGAATAATGTGTGTTATATATGACAATATTGCATGAATAATATCATGATTTTGTATTTTAACAACCATTTGTTGACTTTAACTCAATATTTTGGCCCAAATTGATGAAAAATGGGGATCTTCTGTATTTCAAATTTGTCCAACGTTCACTGTTTGGTCCTAATACATGTCAAAACTGGAGGATATGTCGGCAGATATGCCATTTAATTGTACTACGCAATACATTAGTTGTCTTAAAACATTGTTTAGAAAAGCAGTGAGTGCTTAATGTGACTCTAAATACCTAAAATCTTCCCCTACCCCAACAAATTCACCCTAAAGTAGTCATTTTGTTGTCTATATTCGCATGAAAATTACCAAAACCCGCAAAGTCTGCATTGAATATAAAAATGTTACATTAATCTTATCATGATTTGTCATTTTAAGTCTCACTTTTCAGATTAAACTCAATATTTGNTTTCAGCATTTCAGATTTGTCCAAAATTCACTTTTAAATAGTTATATGTGGCAAATCTGGAGGATTTATCTGCAGGTATGCAAATTCATTGTTCTTGGGGATATATGAGATATCTTTAAGCAATTTGTAGAAAAACCAGGGGTGTTCAATGTAACTATAAATTCCGAAAATTGTACCCCTACCCCAAGAAAATGATGCTTAAACAATGCAACAAAATGTCTGTTTGTACATATATATATGAACAAAACAAACTAATATTTTTACTCTCTTTTAAAAAATGCCTTTGATATGTCGTAATATGCAATTTTTAACGCAGAAAATATGGATAAAATTGAATATTTTTGGCGATCGTGAAAAATTTGAATTTCAGGAATGTTAAAAAAAATGGAAAATTAAATTGTTGTATAACTTCCCATTAACCACGGGCATGATTTTATCTGTTTTATATGGGAGTCTCTGTGCATTTTTCCGTTTGAAATGTTATATTATTGGACATTTATACAATGTTCAGGCTTTTCAAGCTGAATAAAATGAAATAAATTGTGTTGATTTTTTTTTTTTGGGGGGGTAATATGTTTGCAATTTATGAGAGTTTAGTTAGTCTAAAATGGTCAAAAGCATACTTTCTGATAGCTTAGATATAGTGAAACAATATTTTATCAACATTTTTTACGTTAGATACCAAATTCGTCAAGTTTTAACCTCTAAGTGAAATTAGCAATAATTCTGAAAAACGGAAAATTCCCATTTTTCATGAAATTTCGAGCAGAAGGGCCAAAAAAGACCCCTTAAAAAGATTGAAATTACTTAAATGGGCTTGTGCATGTCAGCTTTAGTGAAATATACACAATAATTGGCATAAGATATTATCTTTTTATCATTTAGAGCCTGAATATTTTAAATTTACTCTTAATTTTAAGGGGGAGGGGTGCTAATTTTGGCATTTCTGATCCCACCATAAGGCTGACTCTAAATTTTTTTCATGTAATTTGTTGCTTACATATCATAAATCATTATTGCATTGTCAATTATTAGATATATATTCAAATCCATACGATCCAGAAGTATGAAAGACGAAATTGTGAAAATATCTAAAATTCCGAAAATTTCCATTTTTCAACAATTTTTTTTCCAAAAATCAAAATTTTAAGGACTTTAACGGTCTTATTTTTCAACATTGTATCATAACTGATAATTTAGGCATAAAAACTAGATCAAATGATGAGATTTATTTATCTGAAAGGAATTGAAAGCTTTAAAATCGTCATTTTCGCTATTTTTGGCAGGGGGAGGGGTATATTTTTTGCATCCCCAGATCACAAAAATAGCATAATATGCCCAAACTTGTGTTCATTGTAAAGTATATTTAATAAGCTTTAATTTGATACCATATTTCAGTACATCTAACTTATCTACATAAAAATTATGGAGCTTAAAAGATAAAATTAAGAATAAAACTAAAATACAAGAATGTGGAAAGGACCATCTGAGGAACATTGTGACTCAGTTTGGCTATAATTGGGCCAGTAGTCTTTGAGACGAAGATAATCGATTGTGTTTTCTCAGTGGGTTCAATATTAAAACTATTTTCCCCGCTGGTGGCCATCTTGGATTTGGTAAGAACCTGCCGGATACAATTTATAAAGGCGAGCATCCAAGGACTATTGTGACCAAATTTGGTTCCAATCGGCCCAGTGGTTTCAGAGGAGAAGATCTTTGAATGAAAGGTTTACGACGGACGACGGACGGAAGGACGGACGACGGACGGACGGACGGACGGACGGACGCCAAGTGAAGGGAAAATCTCACCCTGACAAAAAAAACAAAAACAAAAAACAAAAACCAAAAACAAAAACAAAACAAAAACAAAAACAAAAGACAAAACAAAAAAAAAAAAAAAAACAAAACAAAACAAAACAAAAGCAAAAACAAAACCAAAATCTAACAAAAATATAAACAAACAAACAAAAAAAGAAAGAAAAGAAAAAAGGTAATAATAAAAACCAAAAACTAGTGTTTGCGTGCTGTATAACCGTTGACCGGAATAATTTTTGCATCTTAATGCAATGTGTTCAAATACGTTCATTCAAAGTGACAAACATTACCCTTAATTACCCTCAGCCCTCGGAACAAATAATACCTTTACATCACTAAGCTATTTGCGTTATATTATAGTAAAATTTGATTTATATGCTGACTACACATTAAATGACTTTGCATAATTTAATACTGCTAAATTTGTTATATTTAAATGTATCCGGTGTTTAACTGCACACCTTGAATGTGAATATATTATTTTGTTTTAAATTGAAACATTGCAATCTGAAACATATAATTACTATTACATTTGTATTATATTAAACAACGACATTCTTCAAAAAGTACTCAAATAACAACTGCAATAAACTTTCATAACAAACAATTGTGTTTAAGGCATCGAAAGTGCATTGTAAAAAAAGTAACCAAACATGGGTAAATAGATTTAAGAAACAATTCATGGGCGCCAGTGGTTTGTTGGAGATTTACATATGGGTGGCCATTATTTTCGTTCATATTTTACCCAAAGCGTAATGATCTGGACGGACCTATAGTGTACACGGTAATGACAGTCATTACATACGGTTAACTGACGTTTTTGTGCACAAAACATAATATGACGTCGTTTGTTTCAGCGAAAAGAATGTTGTGACGTCGTTTATAATGTCATTGGAGATTTTCATATGTCTGGTTGTCATGGTTGTATTTGAAATGGTCATCTGCAGAAACTATCACTAGCAGATATGTTATGATTTTGTTTGGCCATTTTGTTCTTAACACGATCTTGAAAAGCTTAACACAATTTTGTTTAGACTGTGTAAGATATCCAGTCGTATTTCAAGATAATTGCTTTTAAGGACGATCAAGACCTGTTCAGTTTCTCAAGATCAAACAGGATAACTGCGTTCAAGGGCGATCAAGATTTGTTAAGTTTGTCTAGATCAAACAAGATCAGATCGGGAACTTGTTTGATCTTAACAAACTTAATTCGTCTTGATTTGTTCCTAAACGGAATTAACAAGTGTATCAAGTGAAAATGTCTTAACACGTCTTGATCGTCCTTGATATCAATTATCTTGAAAAACAACTTAAAATCTTACACTGTCTTAACAAAACTTTGTTAAGCCTGTCAAGATCGTGATAAGATCAAAATGGCCAAACAAGATCAAAACATATCTTGTAGTGTAAATGTAAAGTACCTTAAGTATTAAGTCGGTTATAACCACTCATTCGATGCCTCTGCTGGTGGACAACCAAGTCACCAACGGCACTAACCAAGTAGTTATTGATTCGATTCTGACTCGACAATTGGTTTTATTCTGATACTTGCAATATCTAAATGTGTGTTTCAACACTTAGCTAATGAATATATCCCTCATACAAAGATGTTTGGCCTTCCATTTAGGTCATATTGGTTACTTTTAATCGATCACCAATTGTACATATTGAATTTTTTTTTTGTTATCTGAAGAGACATAAGTTGTCAAAATAAACATCTGCATGTATTTAATAGTTGATTGCAACAGCTGCTTAAAAAACCTTTGTGTATAAGATTGCGAATTTTTCATAAAATCGCTGTGTTTATCAAAACAGTAAATAAATTGTGAAATGTGGATGCAATTAAGCCTTACAGACTGTAATTTCAACATTGGAAATTGGAAATAAAGACGGTTGTCGGAACGTTTTTAGTTTCGAATGTCAAACACATAGTTACAAGTGCAGGTATTGATGAAAGTAGTGTCTTTATTCTGCATTTTAAGGTAAAGATAATCCTTAATTTCGGATTGTTCAAGGAAAACAAAATCATTTACGTATTCGATACGGAAATGTGATTTTTTCATATTTTCCCTTTTCTGAACCTGGCTGAAAATGATAGAAGAATAAAGAGGTAAAAAGCAACCTTCCAACTATTATCTATACTTGTCCTCACACTTCGACCATTATTTGTCAATTAATACTTCAAGAATTGCAAAGTCAACCCTTTAGCTCTTTATAAGCTTTGTTGGAATCATTATGATGATTGAAAAAATAATCTTATTATTAACCAATCACAATTTGTAGAATATCTGTTTAATTTAATAGAAATTTTTGTTATTTGCAAAACAACAGATGATGACTGTTGGTAAAAATGGTAAAAATGAAGTATTTTAGTAAGTCTTTCAAATTTTCATGTCATTTTCTCTTTGTAGTCTTTCAATAAATAATTAGAAAATGTTAAGCACCTCACAGTAATTTTTGGCGTTTTTTTTTAAGATAATTTCTTTTCCATTCCAGGCAGACATTGAGAGCTTTAAAGGGGGTATCCCCACTCTTCTATAAATAGCCCAAAAGGAAGGCGGTCATGCAAATAAAAACTTTATTGTTAGAAGTGCCAATAGAAGTTTCTGAACAGCAACAATAGTTTTTGATCTGATCATTGTTAGAAAGTTCTCTAAATCTGAAATATTATAGCGTTGTGGGCAATGGGAAATGAATTCCTTCCTTGCTCCCTAAAACAAATATGTAACATTCAAATATCTTTATATATATATATATATTTTTATGTCGCCCCAGACGTAGTCGGGACGACATATTATTATTGGTCCGTTTCTTTGTTATTAAGTCGCCCAAACGAAGTTTGGCGACTTATTGTTTTTGCTCCGTTTCTTATTATTAAGTCGCCCAAACAAAGTTAGGCGACTTATTGTGTTTGCACCGTTTCTTATTATTATTATTATTCTTCCTCTTCTTCTTCTTGCCGTAATCTTGTCCGACCATTTTCTCGGAGACCGTTTACCCAACCTTCACCAAACTTCATAGGAAGGTAGACCCGCACCCCGAGAGGTGCACTCAAGTGCCGGAATTTTCAAAATGGCCACCGTTGCCATGGAAACAAAAAAAGGCGGGAAAATTAAAAGTGCTCCGAATTTGATGAAATTTTACAGAAAGGTTGTGTAAGAAGTGGCAAACATGTTTTGAGGGTCAAATTTTTCAAAATGGCGGCCGTTGCCATGGAAACGGGAAAAAGGCGGGAAAATTAAAAGTGCTCAGAATTGAATGAAATTTTTCAGGAGGGTTGTGTAAGAAGTGGCGAACCTGTTTTGAGGGTCAAATGTTTCAAAATGGCGGCCGTTACCATGGAAACGGGAAAAAGGTCGGAATTTTCAAAATGGCCGCCGTTGCAATGGAAACAAAAAAAAGGCGGGGAAAATTAAAAGTGCTCCGAATTTGATGAAATTTTACAGAAAGGTTGTGTAAGAAGTTGCAAACATGTTTTGAGGGTCAAATTTTTCAAAATGGCGGCCATTGCCATGGAAACAGGAAAAAGGCGGGAAAATTAAAAGTGCTCAGAATTGGATGAAATTTTACAGGAGGGTTGTGTAAGAAGTGGCGAACATGTTTTGAGGGTCAAATTTTTCAAAATGGCGGCCGTTCCCATGGAAACGGGAAAAAGGCGGGAAAATTAAAAGTTCTCGGTATTGGACGGAATTTTACAGGACGGTTGTGTAAGAAGTGGCAAACTAGTTTTGAGGTTCAAATTTTTCAAAATGGCGGCTGTCGCCATGGAAACGGGGAAAAGGCGGGAAAATCAAAAGTGCTCCGAATTGGATGAAATTTTACAGGAAGGTTGTGTAAGATGTGGCTTACATGTCTTGAGGGTCAAAATTTTCAAAATTGGGGCGGTTGCCTTGGAAACGGAAAAAAAGGCGGGATGATTAAATTTGGATGAAACTAAAGACGACGTCGAAATTTGCGGGGCCTCGTATAAGGGGAGTTTGGGCGACTTCTGTGTTTGCATCCAAACACAATCATCACTTGTTATTATTATTATTATTATTATTATTCCTCTTTTTCTTCCGCCATGAACTTGTCCCACCTGGTTCTCAAAGACCATTGGTCCAATCTTAACCAAACTTCACAGGGAGATGGAACCCCATCCCAAGATGTGTATTCAAGTCTTGGAATTTTCAAAATGGCCGCCGTTGCCATGGAAACTGAAAAAAGGCGGGAAAATTAAAAGTGCTCCAAATTGCATGAAATTTGACAGAAAGGTTGGTTATGAAGGGTAGAACATATTTTGAGGTAAAAAATTTTCAAAATGGCGGCCGTTGCCATGGAAACTGAAAAAAGGCGGGAAAATTAAAAGTGCTCCAAATCTCATGAAATTTGACAGGAAGGTTGTGTATGAAGTGTAGAACATATTTTTAGAATAATAAATCTGTTAGGATGGCGATCCATGGGAGGTTTGGGCGACTTTTGTGTTTCGCTTTGCGAACACAGTTATTACTTGTTATTATTATTTTTCATTATTCTTTCTTTCTTCCAAGGATTTTTGTCCGCCTGTTTTCTCAAAGATGCCTGGACAGAATTCAATCATACTTGGCACAAAGTTGGACCACCATGAGAAGATGTGCATGCACCACCAAAAAATTTCAAAATGGCACCGGTTGCCATGGAAATGTCAAAAAGGCGGGAAAATCAAAGTGCTCAGAATTTGATGAAAATTTACAGAAAGGTTGCTTAGGACATGTTGGAAAGGTTTCCGATGTCCAAGACTTCAAAATGGCACCGGTTGCCATGGAAACGGCAAAAAGGCGGGGAAAATCAAAGTGCTCAGAATTTGATGAAAATTTACAGAAAGGTTGCTAAGGACATGGGGGAAAGGTTTCCGATGTCCAAGACTTCAAAAAGGCACCGGTTGCCATGGAAACAACAGAGAAGGCGGGAAAATCAAAGTGCTCAGAATTGGATGATTAATGGATTTTCAACGAAAAATTGATTTCTAGGTAGATTTTGATGCTGCTAACAAGCTGGAATCATCCAATTGGCTGTCAGGGGCGACATCAGCTATTGCTTGCAATTGCAAATCTAGTATTGTTATTGCTTTTCTCTTTTATTTTCTTCCAATGATTTTTGTCCGGCTTCTTTCTCAAAGATGCCTGGACAGAATTCATTCATACTTGGTACAAAGTTGAACCATCATTAGAAGATGTGCATGCACTAACAAAAATTTTCAAAACGGCTGACATTTTCAAGATGGCTGCCATTTCATGTCAAAATATTGAGGACTCAATAAATCAGGAACTGAATGGCAGATTTTGTTTATATTTAGTATGAATGTTGAATAAGATGAGAGGAAGGAATATATGCGAAAAAAATTTGCAAAATGTCCGCCATATTCAAGATGGCTGCCAAAATACGTCAAAATTTCAACATTGTCCGATTTCAATGAAAATTGACTTCTAAGTAGAATTTGACGCTGCGAACAAGATGGAATCATCGACTTGGACGTCTGGGGCGACATCAGCTATTGCTTGCAATTGCAAATCTAGTTTCTTTTTGTTTTGTGTACAATATTAATTGTCGTCTTTTTTTAAATATAGGCAATATCAAAATTACAGAGCAGAAATGTCAAGAGTCAAAGTAAATGAGGCAGGTGGAATCAGGCGGAAAATTGTCGACCGCAATAGGCCTGACTCGGTACTCGATTTCACCCATGTTTTTTTTATTTGGTCCGTGTTGTTCATTTTTGTATATGGGCGTGTCTTCATTTTCTTTTCTGTGCCGTGCTCATGATATTTTGTTTCTGTATTTTTCCGAAGTTGCCATTGCCCTTGGATTGTTCTTTTTGGACTGACGGTTCGGTTCTCACTTACTTTAAAAGAAATGGGTTTAACCGGTTTTACGGCTTTCCAAACCTCCTCGGTAAGTTTATTTTATAATTTACCCTTTCTCCCTTTTGGTTCATTATGTATTTACGTTTAATTCGTTTTGATAAAACTCTGCCTTCCTTGTAATATTATTTCCTGTTCTACTTCTTTATTGTATCGGTAAGTAAAACTGGTGAAAAGGTCCTCTGGTATATATGAAAATTCGGTATATCTTTTAGACAAAAAGATAAAAGATATCTGAACTGACAACAAAGTTGTTGATGATAAAAGATAGTAAGTGTACATTCTTAACACAATAGTCATAAAAAAACAATATGGATTACATAGTCGCCGTGTGTAAGGTCACCTCCTTTCATTTATATCTGATTTTCTAACATTATTTGTATCATTGTTATTATAATTATTATTTGTTTAATTTACATGTTTATCAAAGAAAATGTTTTGATATAAAAATGGATATAAATTCGTTAGGAGAAACCTTTCTAAATTCAGTTCTGTTTCATTGAATCACTTAATGTCTGCTCATATGAAGAAAAGGTATGATATTGTCTGATGCAGAATGATTTTAGTCCATTTTGCTTCTTTTGGACTTTGGGGCAAAAGCGGCTGGAACGGCTAGAGTATTTGCATTAGATTAATGTAATAAGTCTGATAACTTAACAATAGCTAGAGGCTCTCAATAGCCGGTATCGCTCATCTGGGCCAGGGCTGACAGAGAGAGGAATCAAGGTCCAGAGTTTAAGCTATATTCCCTGGAGGCAACCTTGGATTGGATGCAGACTTGCAAGATGCAAATTTTGAAGAAGGCCATCGAAATACTTTTATGATCAAGTTTTGGCCAAATTGGACTTATCTAGTGGTTTTGGAGACAAAATTCGTTTTTTATTTCTTTTTTATTTAATTCAATTTTCCCACTGGTGGTTATCTTGAATGAGGTACTGATCTGCAGGACCATCGTGACTAAGCTGATTATAACTAGACAAGAAATTTTGAGAAAAGTTACTCCGGCAATCACATTTGGTGAGGTGTTGACCTCAATGATACCTTTATTGGAAAGTACCATCAAAGTAACTTTGTGCTCTAATTGGACAAGTTGTTTCCTGAGAAGATATTTGAATGTGTTCTAATACGTTATCTATTTGGTCCAATTTCAGGCCATCTTTCAAAAATAATTTTGGCAGGGGTTCCCCTTATCATCAAGGAAATAAGTACTTCTGGAATAAATCCACAAGAAGGTCCCCTTGAAAATATATTAGGGTAGGGGGTTCTCCTTATTAACTAATTTATGCATATTTTAGAAAACAAAACCTAAAATTTTGCAGAATGCATTTTTTTTCTAAAATTCAGTTTCTTGCTTGGTGTCAACTAAAGGCTCCATCAACCATTATAACGCATATCAGACCACCATTCAAAAAAAAAAAAAAAAAATGGGCAGGGGTCCCCCTTATAACCTATACAATACATAGTGCTGAAGTTAAGTAAATTTTGAACCCCCTTTAAAAAATTTGGGTAGGGTTTCCATAATAGTCTAGTTTATACATAAATTCTTGGTCATAAATATTGAATATTTTTTGTTGAGAATGTCTGAGATATAAAAAGGTTTGTTTGTTTCCAAAAATTCCACTTATTCTTCAAATATCATTGAAATTAAGAACACTTTGCCAATTTAATTAATGTTTGTTGACAATCCCGCACCGATGATCAATGAAGACATAAATATAGCGTTGCTCGACAATAAGCAAAGAATTCCGCTCAAACCGGTGCTAGGGGCCGTCTTGAACTTTTGTCTTTTGTCTTATTTGTGTTTTTCCTGTTTAGTTTCCTAGCAGATTGTGGCATGTAATTATAATTTTCAGCCATTGTAAGTGTTTTCTGTTGTCCCTTTTATTTCATTTACTATGAGGTATGGGCAGAGCTCATTGTTAAAGGCCTCATGGGGACTTCAAGATGAAGAACAACAATAAAAGCGTTTTCCTTTGTTTGTTTTACCATATATTTGTAGAAACTTTGTCTCATGTGCATTTACTCCATATCCTTTCCTTCACGATTGTACACAATAGGCCTGAAAAATTGCCATAGGGTCCAATATAAACTTTATTCCCCGCAGGCGGCCATCTTAGATGATGTATGGACCTGTCGGATACCTTTTTTGAAAGGGACCATCTAAGGAAGATTGTGACTAAGCTTGGTTCTAACTGGACCAATAGTTTCAGGGGAGAATATATTTGAATGTGTTTCCCCTTAGAGTATAATGTTAAAACTATGTTCGCCACTTGCAACAATCTTGGATGAGGTACAGGCCTGCCAGATTTCTCTTTTGGAAGGGATCATCTGATGATCATTTTGACTAAATTCGAATCTAATTGAACAAGTAGTTTCTGAATAGATGATCTTTGAATGTGTTTTCATATTGCGTCCATATTGGATTAGGTACGGACTTGTCGTATACCTTTTTTTGCAAGGGACCAGCTAAGGACCATTGTGAGTAGTTTGTTTTTAATTGGACCATTAGTTTCTGAGAAGAAGATCTTTGAATGTGTTTTCCCAATGGGTGTAATGTTAAAACTTTGTTCCCCGCTGGTGGCCATCTTGGAGGAGGTACGGACTTGGCGGATACAATTTTAAAGGGGCCACGAAAGAACTATTGTGACCAAGTTTGGTTCCAATTGGCACAGTGGTTTCAGAGGAGAAAATCTTTGAATGAACGACGGACGGACAAAGGACGCCAAGTGATGTCAAAAGCTCACCCTAGCATTGCCAGGTGAGCTAAAAAGGTATACATAAGATATACATAAGATATAACAATACGAATTTGTGTATCAGGTTTTGGTAAAATTGTTTCAAATGTTGTTTTTTTTTACCGTTTTGTCGTATTCGGTAACTTTAGTAGTATTGCCACTGACCCGATGCCTCGGCTGGTATATTGTTAGTACTCGAGGGAATTGATTGCCTAGTAGCCAATATTTCGGTGCTATACTTAGTAATTTGCAATATCCCAATTTTTGTATAAAACTTATTAATAGCCCCATCCCACAAAGAGTAGTTTTTTTTTTCTTTTCCGTTTAGATCATTTTGTTTATTTGTTTTCTATTAGCTTTTACATCTATTTTGGTTGATTGATTTCCAAGTATTTAGGCTTTGTATGGCCTGATACAGAAACAAGATTCGCAGTTACCTCAATTTAATTTTATTTGACAGATTGCATTGAATTATGACAGTAATTTTTACTTACCATGTAACTTTCTTCTTTAATTCCCACATTAATAAAATAATAAGTATAAAGTACTACCTTAAATGATTGGCATATTCAAACAACATAAAAATGAAATTAACGACATTCAATGCATCTGACCCACTGTAATTAGATTTCACAACAATTATGTATGAGAATTAATGGATCTTATTTCGTCACCACACATGTATAAGATACCAGAACGGTAATTTTGTATCTTATTTCGTATTATTTTTATATCTATCCCTGTTTGACAAGGCAATTTCTTATTTTTAATTTGAAAAATAGATATCTGAAAGGTATAGTTTTCTATCTTTTCAAACGAATAATTTTTGTCATCTTAAGGGACCGACCATTTAACCTGAAGGGGGGGGGGGGGGTTATGGTTTTTTTTTCTGGACAGAAAACATTTATTTATTTTTTGCGCGTGTATTAACGAAATATTTTTTCAAAAATTAACATTATTTTTTTGGGCAGAAAGCCTCCTTCAGAAAATTTTTTTTTCATCATCTTGGCAGCCAAAATATTTTTTTCACACAAAATCGAATCCAAAATATTTTTTTAGAAAAAAACCATAACCCCCCCCCCCCCCTTCAGGTTAAATGGTCGGTCCCTAAAAAGAATCACATAAAATATTAGGATACGAAAATCAAAAACACAACACGCAATAATGTTTGGGTGCCTGCAGATTATAGATAGAAACTATAAAGAAAATACGGGTGTATAATTTTAAAATGATATTTTGTAGCATTGATTACAAAAAGATAGATAGAATTGTAAAGCTTACTGCTATATGTCCCACTGTATCAACATCCGTGACTTCAGTACCCTCAGTTATATCGCAAACATGAATAATCTGATATATTTTTTGTAATACCCATATGTGAAATTCATGATTGCTTTTCGAAAGACTTTGCTCTTATACACACTCGGAGAGACATACAATAATCAAAATACAAGACTTTCGAGATAGGAACTCTCGTGTAATTTAAGGCTGAAATGATCGCCTCGGGTACCAGGAAGAAGGAATACTAGATTTCCTAACTTATTGAAATAAATATATACCACATAAAAACAAATTTTTATGAAACTGAAGTGCATTTATAATTTGTCCTTTAGTGCTATTCTTTATCTAAGTTTTAATTGACGAAAAACAATTACCTTGAAGTGCTTCGAATCGATTAAATATAAATCAACCTTAGCTCAACGGTGTCAATTAATTAGTTATTTCCCGTAATGTAATGACATATTGATTTTTTTCGTATAAAAATAGTCCAGTTCAAAAGTCCCGTATTGACCAAGCTGAAGCTAGCAGCCAATTTCTAGCAGCCAAAAGCTAGCAGCCACTTTTGTGGATATATCTAAAAACCAAATACACGCATAAGACTATCAACGATTTAGAAGCCAGCAGCCAAATTTCTAGCAGCCACTTTTCGGGTAAGTATGAAAGCCAAAATTTTAAATAAGACCAAAACGTTCATTGAGATCCAACAAATATTTTTTGGCGTAGTTGTATATAATCAATAATATATACTGTTGATAAAGGTTTTATTATGGTTGAATTGTGTCATATTTGGATTAGTGAAATCAATATAGACAGTTTATTATGGGAAAATGCATATAATCTCGTAATCTCGTTCTAGTGGTGCTGATGAGGAATTAATTTCCGAAATGGCCATTCAGCAAATTAAAATTATTGCAGTTGGAGTTAACATATGCGTTATGTCTCATGTTCATTTACTCCATATCCTTTCGTAAAATATTTATACAGGAGCTTGTCTTTCATTGCAGTGTGGAGTTGGTAAAACAATTCCCCGTGGAAGAGATGTATGCTCTTTATTTTTCTTAGATATGGTGTACTTGTACGTGAGATAATATCTCATGTGTACACTTTGTTCAATTACTATTATCTAAATTTTATGTAAATTCGAAAACCGAAGGATTAACGCCCTCCATCGTAGTTTCGTCCTTTGCTATATTCGATATTACTAATTATTCGGATTTCGTTTGGTTTTATGCAATTTAAACATTTTAATATGGATTTCCTTTGTTTGGGTTCTAGAGTTGCTGATGAGGAATTAATTTCCGAAATGGCCGTACAGCACATTAAAATTATTGCAGTTGGAGTTAACATATGCGTTATGTCTCATGTTCATTTACTCCATATCCTTTCGTAAAATATCGTATATAATATTACGTCAATTTAAGATCTTTTGAAAACACCAAAACATTTAAGATATAAGCATAAATGTAAGATTTTAAGTGAGTTATTACTGAGGGTCGCACAGGGTGTACTGTGCATTTGCGTACGAGAAATAAAATGTCACAACACGAAGAACGAAAAATTAGAAATTCCATGATGCCCTTTTTCGATTTGCACGAAACATGGCAAATAACGACCCTCCAACACGGCAACACGTGAAATAAACACGCTGCATGAAAATAACCATGTTCCACCCTCATTACTTAATCTACAGTCCTTAATTTTAAAAAGTTGGCAAAGTTTGATTGTTTTTTTTTTCTTTTTTGGGGAGGGGGTATTTTTTTTCTTTTCTGTTGTTTTTCATGCTTTCCTTTTTGTGAGGAAATTTGAACAGTTGAAAAATTATGAAGGCATGTTATAGACGACAGAGCCGTGCACTGAAAATCTAAAAAGCCACGAAAAAAGCCATGTTACATTTACTAGTAGATCTTCTATGATCTTGTTTGGCCACTTTCATCTTATCATGATCTTAACAGGCTTAACACAATTTTGTTTAGACTGGGTAAGATATTCAGTCGCATTTCAAGAATATCGCTTTCAAGGACGATCAAGTCCTGTTCAGTTCATTAAATCAAACAAGATTTTTGCGTTTGAAGGCAATTAAGATTTGTTAAGTTTGACAAAATCAAACGAGATCAAATCCAGATCTTGTTTGATCTTAACAAACCTAACTCGTCTAGATTGCTCCTCAACGCAATTAAAAAGTGGATCTTGTTCGATCTTAAACTATCTTAACACGTTTTCATCGTCCTTAAAATCTATTATCTTCAACACCAACTTAAAATCTTACACTATCTAAACAAATTTGTGTTAAGCTTGTCAAGATCGTAATATGATCAAAATGGCCAAACAACATCATAACAGATTTGCTAGTGAATATTTCTAATATACATTCCGTGGAAAAGCCGGTATTTAGTCGGAGCCAACAGCTATCTTCTACCTAATCTCGATGTTCCTCGTTGTTCGAATATAGTTCCTAGTTCTTTTGGTGCATTTGATCTTCAGTTGTTTCCTCTTCCATTTTTATATTTTTTTTTGTGTTTTTGTAAAGATTAGAGTATGCATAGGCTTCATTTCCATTGTTAAAATTTGTTTTTTATACTTTTAAGCAAATCTTAAATCAAGGCCAGGTAGAATGTATCAATTTCCTCTCTTGACTTATCAACTCTGGTACCCTAATGTTGATAACTGTCAAAAAATGAGAACCTGATTTTTTCTGGGAGACAAAACTGGGGTGTTAGGTGCTTTTTTTCAATTTTTGGAAACCATCTGTGAGTGAACCGTGCATCGGGCTATGGAGAGTACAAGGACATGTCATTGATATCCTGTGCTATTAGTTCGAACTTTGCCTCGGGTAGTTTTCTCTGGCGAGGCAAAGTCGAGGCATCTTGAAAAGTGAAATGTTGAGATAACCCATGTTAGACGACCGACAGGGACAAAACCGTGCATTTAACCACCTGGGCAGTCATGGTGTAGAATGTTCTAGTGTTGCTGCTTCATATCCTGCAATTTCGACCAAAACTTTGCCTCTTGGATTTTTTTCTGGCGAGACAAAATTGGGGTGGTTTGTGATTTTTTTTCAATTTTTGGAAACAATCTGTGAATGAACCGGGCATTTACCCACCTGAGGATTCGGGCTATGGAGAGTACAAGGACATGCAATTGACATCCTGTGTTATTAGTTCGAACTTTACCTCGGGTAGTTTTCTCTAGCGAGGCAAAGTCGAGACATCTTGAAAAGGTGAAATGTTGAGATAACCCGTTAGACGACCGACAGGGACCGAACCGTGCATTTACCCACCTTGGCAGTTATCGTGTAGAATGTTCCAGTGTTTCTGCTTCATATCCTGCTATATCAATCAAAATTTTGCCTAGGGGAATTTTTTCTGGCGAGACAAAATTGGGGTGTTGGGTGATTTTTTTTTAACTTTTGGAAGCCATCTGTGAGTGAACCGTGCATTTACCCACCTGAGGAGTAGGGCTATAAAGAATACAAGGACATGTCATTGATATCCTGTGATATAAGTTCGAATTTTTCCTCGGGCAGTTTTCTCTGGCGATGCAAAGTCGAGACATCTTGAAAAGTGAAAAGTTGAAATAACCCAGGTTAGACGACCGACAGGGACCGAACCGTGCATTTACCCACCTGGGCAGTCATGGTGTAGAATGTTCTAGTGTTTTTGCTTCATATCCTGCAATATCTACTAAAATTATGCCACGGGGAATTTTTTCTAGCGAGACAAAATTGGGGTGTTGTGTGATTTTTTTTCAATTTTTGGAAACCATCTGTGAGTGAACCGTGCATTTACCCACCTGAGGACTCGGGCTATGGAGAGTAAAAGGACATGTCATTGATATCCTGTGATATTAGTTCGAACTTTGTCTCGGGTAGTTTTCTCTGGCGAGGCAAAGTCGAGACATCTTGAAAAGTGAAATGTTTAGATAACCCATGTTAGACGACCGACAGGGACCGAACCGCGCATTTACCCACCTGGGCAGTCATGGTGGAGAATGTTCTAGTGTTGCTGCTTCATATCCTGCATTATCGACCAAAACTTTGCCTCAGGAAATTTTTTTCTTGCGAGACAAAATTGGGTTGTTTAGTGATTTTTTTTTCAACTTTTGGAAACCATCTGTGAGTGAACCGTGCAATTACCCACCTGACCACTCGGGTTATGGAGAGTACAAGGACATGTCATTGATATCCTGTAGTATTAGTTCGAACTTTGCCTCGGGTAGTTTTCTCTGGCGAGGCAAAGTTGAGACATCTTGAAAACGGAAATGTTGAGATAACCCCTGTTAGAAGACCGACAGGACCGAACCGTGCATTTACCCACCTGGGCAATCATGGTATAGAATGTTCTAGTGTTTCTGCTTTATTTCCTGCAATATCGACCAAAAATTTTGCCTCGAGGAATTTATTCTGGCGAGACAAAATTGGGGCGTTGGGTGATTTTTTTTAATTTTTGGAATCCATCTGTGAGTGAATCGTGCATTTACCTACCTAAGGACTCGGGCTATGGAGAGTACAAGGACATGTCATTGATATCCTGTGGTATTAGTTCGAACATTTCCTCGGGCAGCTTTCTATGGCGAGGCAAAGTCGAGACATCTTGAAAAGTGAAACGTTGAGATAACCCATGATAGACGACCGACAGCGACCGAACTGTGCATTTACCCACCTGGGCAATCATGGTGTAGAATGTTTTAGTATTTCTGCTTCATATCCTGCAATATCGACCAAAACTTTGCCTCTTGGATTTTTTTCTAGCGAGACAAAATTGAGGTTTTGGGTGATTTTTTTTTCAATTTTTGGAAACCGTCTGTGAGTGAACCGTGCATTTACCCACCTGAGGACCCGGGCTATGAAGAGTAAAAGGACATGTCATTGATATCCTGTGCTATTAGTTCGAACTTTGCCTCGGGTAGTTTTCTCTGACGAGGCAAAGTCGAGACATCTTGAAAAGTGAAATGTTGAGATAACCCATGTTAGACGACCGACAGGGACCGAACCGTGCATTTACCCACCTGGGCAGTCATGGTGTAGAATGTTCTAGTATTTCTGCTTCATATCCTGTAATATCGACCAAAACTTTGCCTCGGGGAATTTTTTCTGGCGAGACAAAATTGGGGTGTTGGGTGATTTTTTTTCTTCAATTTTTGAAACCATCTGTGAGTTAACCGTGCATTTATCCACTTGAGGACTCAGGCTATGGAGAATACAAGGAAATGTCATTGATATCCTGTGATATTGGTTCGAACTTTGCCTCCGGTAGTTTTAGGCCATGGGCTGAAATCACTTTCCGTGCAACCCCGCCCACTTTTGATCCAGACCGATTTTTTTTCAGTCCTTTTATATCCCCTCTTCAAAATAAAACATGTTAACATGAATATAACCTGCACGCATAGACAGTATAGGGGCACTTTTAAAGTACACCATACAAAATTCTTGTATTTTAGTTTTATTCTTAATTCTATCTTTTAAGCTCCATAATTTTAGTTATTTTCACAATTTCGTCTTTCTTACTTCTGGATCGTATTGATTTGAATATATATCTAATAATTGACAATGCAATAATGATTTATGTTATGTAAACAGCAAATTAAGTGAAAAAAATTTAGAGTCAGCCTAATGGTGGGATCAGAAATGCAAAAATTAGCACCCCTCCCCTTTAAAATAAAGAGAAAATTTAAAATATTCAGGCTCAAAATGATAAAAAGATAATATCTTATGCCAATTATTGTGTGTATTTCACTAAAGCTGACATGCAGAAGCCCATTTAAGTAGATTCAATCTTTTTAAGGGATTTTTTTTTGGCCCTTCTGCTCGAAATTCATGAAAAATGGGAATTTTCCGTTTTTCAGAATTATTGCTAATTTGACTTACAGATGTAAAAACTTGACGAATTTGGTATCTAACGTAAAACATTTTTATAAAATATTGTTTCACTAAATCTAAGCTATCATAAAGTATGCTTTTGAACATTTTAGACTAACTAAACTCTCATAAATTGCAAACATATACCCCCCCCCCCAAAAAAAAAAAAAAAAAAATCTACACAATTTATTTCATTTTATTCAGCTTGAAAAGCCTGAACATTGTATAAATGTCCAATATTATAACATTTCAAACGCAAAAATGCACAGAGACTCCCATATAAAACAAATAAAATCATGCCCGTGGTTTTTGGGTAGTTAAACAACAATTTAACTTTGAATTTTGTAACATTACGAAATCCTGAAATTCCAATTTTTCACGAAAATCGCCCAAAATATTCAATATTACCCTTATTTTCTGCGTTAAAATTGCATATTACGACATATCAAAGGCATTTTTTAAAAGAGAGAAAAAATATAAATTTGTTTTGTTCAATTATATGTACAGACAGACATATTTTTGCATTGTTTAAGCATCATTTTCTTGGGATGGTGGTAAAATTTTCGGTATTTATAGTTACATTGAACACCCCTGGTTTTCCTACACATTGTTTAAAGATACCTTATGTATCTGCAATAGTGCATGGGCTGGAATAACCCCCGTGCACCCCCCCCCCCACTTATGATCCCCACCCATATTTTTCAGTCCTTCTATATCCCCTCTTCAAGAATTAAACATGTTAACATGAGCATAACCTGCACGCAGTTTTGGAACAGGCCCCTTTTTAGACACATCCAACGAAATTTTGGAAAATTCCGTTTTTCATCGAAGTTTTTCTTTCAATTACTTCAAATTGTTGATTGGTGCCTCTCAGTTATGAAAACATGGTATAGAATGAAAGCCTATGTATAAGCTTTGTAAATATTCCACATAAGTACCATTTCTATACCTAATACGTTATAAAAATTGAAAAATTTTGCCCCTACCCCTTCGAAATGTTTACATAGATTTAAAGATTTTTCTCGAAATCATGTAAGTTCAACGGTCCTTAGAAACCAGTATGTTTTTCATTTCATAATCCTTTGAATTGTTTTTAGTCTTTTAATGTCCTTTCTTAAAAATTAAGCATGTTAACATGATGGAAATATGTTTTGAATGACCAAACTATCACTTTTAAAAAGACAAATAAAACGCACCTTTGAATATTTTCGTTTTCGACAAAATTTTGTCCCTTTTTTGTCTCATCTTATCTATGAGTGGTTCAAATTCATGAAAAGACGGAATAAAATAGAAGTACATAATGTCTTCTTTACAACTGTTACAAATTATGGCAGTTTTGAAGTATTATAAACTTCCTACATCCATAAAACTTACCCCTACCCCAACAAATGTACTCTGAAAATGTCATTTTTTGGTCTATGTTCGCATTAATATTACCAGAACACGCAAATTGTGTGTTGTATATGACAAGGTTGCATGGATTATATATTGATTTCGTATTTTAACTGCCATTTATTGACTAAAACTCAATATCTTGCCCGAAATTTATGAAAAATGGGCATTTTATACATTTCAGATTTATCCAAAGTTCACTGTTAAATCGTTATACATTCAAAATCTGGAGGATATATTTGCAGATATGCCAATTAATTGTTCTAAGGAATATACAAGTTGTCTAAAAAAATTGCCTAGAAAAACAAGAAGTGTGTAATGTGACTCTGAATACCGAAAATCTTACCCCTACCCCAACAAATTTTCCCTAAAATTGTCAATGTTTTGTCTATGTTAGCATAAAATTAACTCAAACACGCAAAATGTGTGTTCAATATGACAATATTGCATGAATTGCATCACGATTCGATATTTTGACAGCCATTTGTTGACTTAAACTCAATATTTTACCCAAAATTAAGGAAAAATGGGAATTTTCAACATTTCAGATTTGGTCAAAATTAACTGTTAACCCGTTATTTATGGCAAGTCTGGAGGATATATCTGCAGATATACCAATTAATTGTTCTAAGGGATATATAAGTTGTCTTGAAACAGTGTTTAAAAAATCAAGGAACGTTTAATGTGACTCTGAATACCGAAAATCTTTACCTTTACTCCAACAAATTTTCCCTAAAATGGGCAATTTTATGTCTTTGTTAGCATAAAAATAACCAGAACACGAATAATGTGTGTTATATATGTCAATGTTGTATGAATAACATCATGAATTGGTATTGTACAGCCATTTGTTGACTTAAACTCAATATTTTGTCCCAAATTGATGAGAAATGAGGATTTTCTGTATTTCAAATGTGTCAAACCGTCACTGTTAAGTCGTAATATATGTCAAATCTGGAGGATATGTCGGCAGATATGCCATTTAATTGTTCTGTACGATACATTAGTTTTCTTAAAACAATGTTTAAGAAAGCAAAGAGTGTTTAATGTGACTCTAAATACCTAAAATCTTACCCCTACCCCAACAAATTCACCTTAAAATCTTACCCCTACCCCAACAAATTCACCTTAAAATCTTACCCCTACCCCAACAAATTCACCCTAAAGTGGGCATTTTTATGTCTATATTCGCATAAAAATAACCAAAACCCGCAAAGTCTGTATTGGATATAAAAATGTTACATTAATCTTATCATGATTTGTCATTTTAAGTCCAACTTTTCANATTAAACTCAATATTTGGTACAAAATTGATGAAAAATCTGAATTTTCAGCATTTCAGAATTTGTCAAAAATTTACTTTAAAATAGTTATATGTGGAAAAAGTGGAGGATTTATCTGCTGGTTTGCCAATTCATTGTTCTTGAGGATATATAAATTATCTTAAAACAATGTGTAGAAAAACCAGGGGTGTTCAATGTAACGCTAAATACCGAAAAATTTACCCCTACCCCAAGAAAATGATACTAAAACAATGCAAAAAATATGTCTGTCTGTACATATATATGAGTAAAACATACAAATATTTTTACTTTCTTTTATAAATGCAATTGATATATCGTAATTTGCAATTTAAACGCAGAAAATAAGGGTAAAATTGAATATTTTGGGGGATTTTCTTGAAAAATGGGAATTTTCAGGATTTCGGAATGAAATTCAAAATTCAAAGATCAATTGTTGTATAACTGCCCATAAACAACGTGCATGATCTAATTTGGTATACATGGGAGTCTCTGTGCATTTTTGTGTTTGAAATGATATATTATTGGACCTTTATACAATGTTCAGGCTTTTCAAGCTGAGTAAAATGAAATAAATTGTTTTTTTTTTTTTTTTTTTTTTT
>MJUU01071921.1:245628-265397 GCA_002080025.1 Modiolus philippinarum
AGTGTGCAGCGGATTTGAATATCAAATGAATATCAAACTGGGATTTTTGTCAGTTCGATATTCGTTTGACATCCGTTTTCGGGTCATTCACTGAATATGCAACGTAGATGAATATCAAATGAATATCAAACTGGAATTTTTTTTTCAGTTTGATATTCGCTTGATATTCGTTTTCGGGTATTTCATTAAATGGAAAACGTAGATGAATATCAAATGAATATCAAACTGTTTTTTTTTCAGTTCGATATTCGTTTGACATTTGTTTTTGGGTCATTCATCGAATATACAACGTAGATGAATATTCAATGAATATCACACTGAGATTTTTGTCAGATCGATATTCGTTAAACATTCGTTCCCGGACTATTTATGCAACTAGGATGAATATCGAATGAATATCAAACTGAAATTGTTTCAGTTCGATATTCGTTTGACATTCGTTTCCGGACTCTTCATGCGCTATTCAACGGATTTGAATATCAAATGAATATCAAACTGGGAATTTTGTAAGTTCGATATTCGTTTAAAATTCGTTTTCGGGTCATTCACTGAATGTGCAACATAGATGAGTATCAAATGAATATCAAACTGGATTTTTTTTTCAGTTCGATATTCGTTTGACGTTCGCTCCCGGACTATTTATGCAACTGGAATGAATATCTAATGAATATCAAACTGAAATTGATTCAGTTCGATATTGGTTTGACATTCGTTTCCGTACTGTTCATGCGTTGTACAACGGATTTGAATATCAAATGAATATCAAACTGGGATTTTTGTCAGTTCGATATTCGTTTGACATTCGTTTTCGGGTTATTCATTGTATGTGCAGCATAGATGAATATCAAATGAATTTCTTTCAATATATAACGTAGATGAATATCAAATGAATTTCTTTCAATATACAATGTAGATGAATATCAAATGAATATCAAACTGAGATTTTTGTCAGTTCGATATTCGTTTGACATTCGTTCCCGGACTATTGATGCAAGTGGGATGAATATCGAATGAATATCAAACTGGATTTTTTTCAGTTTGATATTCGTTTGATATTCGTTCCTGGACTATTTATGCAACTAGGATGAATATCGAATCAATATCACACTGAAAATGTTTCAGTTCGTTTGACATTCGTTTCCGGAATGTTCATAAAGTAACCAACGGATTTGAATATCAAATGAATATCAAACTGGGATTTTTGTCAGTTTGATATTCGTTTGACAGTCGTTTTCGGATCATTCATTGGATGTGCAACGTAGATGAATATCAAATGAACATCTAACTGGAATTTTTTTCAGTTCGATATTCGCTTAACATTCGTGGGTAATTCATTGAATGTAAAACGTATATGAATATCAAATGCATATCAAATTGAATTTTTTTCAGTTCGATATTCGTTTGACATTTGTTTTCGGGTCATTCATTGAATATACAACGTAGATGAATATCTAATGAATATCAAACTGAGATTTTTGTAAGTTCCATATTCGTGTGACATTCAGTCCCGGACTATTTATGCTACTGAGATGAATATCGAATAAATATCAAACTGAAATTGTTTCAGTTCGATATTCGTTTGACATTCGTTTCCAGACTGTTCATGCGCTATACAACGGATTTGAATATCAAATGAATATCAAACAGGGATTTTTGTTAGTTCGATATTCGTTTGACATTCGTTTTCGGGTTATTCATTGTACGTGCAACATAGATGAATATCTGATGAATATCAACCTGGATTTTTTCAGTTCGATATTCGTTTGACATTCGTTCCTGGACTATTTATACAACTGGGATGACTATCAAATGAATATCAATCTGAAATTGTTTCAGTTCGATATTCGGTTGACAATCGTTTCGGGACTGATCATGCGGTATGCAACGGATTTGAATATCAAATGAGTATCAAACCGGGATTTTTGTCAGTTTGATATTTTTTTGACATTCGTTTTCGGGTTATTCATTGAATTTGTAACGTAGATGAATATCAAATGAATATCAAACTGAATTTTTTTCAGTTCGATATTCGTATGACATTCGTTTTCGGGTCATTCATTGAATATACAACGTAGATGAATATCAAATGAATATCAAACTGAGATTTTTTTTCAGTTCGATATTCGTTTGACATTCGTTCCCGGACTATTGATGCAAGTGGGATGAATATCGAATGAATATCAGACTGAATTTTTTTCAGGTCGATATTCGTTTGACATTCGTTCCCGCACTATTTATGCAACTCAGATGAATATCGAACGAATATCAAACTGAAATTGCTTCAGTTCGATATTTGTTTGACACTTGTTTTTAGACTGTTCATGCGGTTTACAACGGATTTAAATATCAAATGAATATCAAACTGGGATCTTCGCCAGTTCGATATTCGTTTGACAGTCGTTTTTGGGTTATTCATTGAATGTGCAACGCAAATGAATATCAAATGAAAATCAAACTGGAATTTTTGTCAATTCGATAGTCGTTTGACATTCTTTTTCGGGCCAGTCATTGAATGTACAACGTAGATGAATATCAAATGAATATCAAACTGGAATTGTTGTCAGTTTGATGTTCATTTGACAGTCGTTTTGGCTTCATTCATGAAATATATAACGTAGATGAATATCAAATGAATATTAAACTGAGATTTTTATCAGTTCGATATTTGTTTGGCATTCGTCATTCATTGTCTGTCTGTTTGTCTGTATGTGCATCCGAAACTTTAACCTTTTGAACTATTTAAGATACACTTTTCATACTTTGCAAGTGTATAGGTCTAGTCAAGAAAAACACAAATATGTAGAAAACAAAAATTAGGTCAGGTCAAAGGTCAAGGTCACAGAGGTTAAAAAGGGGTGGAATTGGATGTTTTCCCATATTTGACTATAGAATCCTTGTACATGTAATTTGTCTTATTTAGATGAGGTTTGCTTATTTTCTTGCTAATAAATAAGTGCAACTTAGGTATGCTGACGGATTTGAGGTAATATTTACCGTTTTTGAGAAAGAAGGGCCAAAAGGGGGCCAAATGGAAAAAAATATTTTTTTTTATTTGTTGTCAGATCTTGATGCCGTAATTTTCTGTAGATTACTTTTAGCAAGTTTAAATAGATACATTAAACAACGAAAACCCTTTTCCATAAACAAGAGCCCCAAAGCGGCTCCACCCATTTCAGAATACAGGGGTTAGATTTGGAGATTTTATTTAGGAAATAATTAAATTTTTACTATTGAAAATATATTTTTAATACTTGGCTGGTGTATAGGTCTAGTCAAGAGGAACATAAATATGGAAAAAAATCAAATCAAAGGTTAAGCTATGTCACAGAGGTAAAAAAATAATTAAAATTGACAGATTTCGCATACAATTGACTAGAAGCTGGGCACATATGTAGTGTTTCACAAACACATCTTGTTCTTGTTTATTATGTCTCCCCTTCACCGAAGGGAGACATATTGAATTACCCCATGTCGCCCCAGACGTAGTAATTTAAGTTTTTGAGGCAATTCTTGTCCTGGGTAGAAATTTTTTGTTTTAAAGCCCAGTGTGTTCATATTTGGTATGTATATTCATTAGATCATCGCGGAGTGTTACATTATTAGGTCACTGTGTCCTCGACCTTCAATGTCAAGGTCAAATAATTGAATATCTTATGATATTTTTTGTGTAAGGCAGAATGTCTTTTTCTGATAAAGCCAGATGTGTTCATATTTGGTATGTATATAGATCAAGAATAAGGTCACTGTTACATTGACCTTGAATGTCAAGGTAAAAAAATTGTTGCCTTTCTTAATTGGGCTTATATGTTAATGTGCATTTGTATTCTTTTAATTTTTTGTGACTCACACCCTTTGTACATAATAATATTATAAAACTTGAAAAGAAGAAATGGATAATACTTTCTGCAAAGCCCAGGGGCGGTCCCTAATTCCCCCAAATGTTAACAAATTATTTATCATCAAAACGGTTGATATCCCGACCCCTAAACCATATATTTTCTTATTACTCATGATTAAATGAATTGGATTTTTAATATAAAATTCACAAGGGATTGTCCCCACTCCCTAACATCCAATCCTTTTAAAGAATTATATTGTATCTTGAAACTGATTGAGATACCTACCCCTAGACCATAAATAGTCCTATTACAGTAGTGAAACGTGTCACCCTAGAACACCTGTCCTTCCACAGAGCTAATGTTAACATTTCTAAATTATCCCTTATAATGCAAATGAGCTTATAAACCACGCCCATTTTCTTATATCCACAAACCCTACTTCAAACTGTCACGAATGTAGAGCACCGTAAACGTATTGAAGCAGTGTGATAGTGGTGGGATGCTTGGGGGTTGGGCGACCAAGTTTCAGTATTCTAATCCAAGCCTTTTCTATTGTTTTATCCTGTTTTAAGTTCTTATCTTGTGTTGTATTTCAATTCAGTCATTTTTTGATTTTTTTCTATCCAGTACTTCATTCTTTTCTAAGTATTTTCTGTTTTAATGGGTAACGCAGAACCTTACATTTACATTGGCATTAATACCGATTTGTTATCATTTGTGATACCTTTAACTCTTTTGTTATCCCAACCGATTTAAGTTTCCCCCCTTTATTTTGTGTAATCTGGAGCCCATATTTTTCCTTTGTCCTAACATTAACCCAAATGTTGCATTTGTTTACCACTCTCCGTCTTGATTGTTTTATCCCGTTATGTATCGTTATTGATTTTTGTTTCATTATCCTCATCGTTTCCTGTATTTAACTGAACTGAGAAATCTTGTTCAGTTTATGCCATCAAATGTAAACGCTGTTCTATGGTGTACGTCGGAGAAACTTGTCGACGCCTCGGTAATGAACAAGATTTCTCAGTGCAGTGTCAGAAGATGGATTCATTTTTTCGAAAATAGGATACCCAAATAAGGTTATCAACAAGGCTCTGGACTCCGTTGACAAAGGGGACATGGGCAACATACTACG
Organism: Modiolus philippinarum; assembly: GCA_002080025.1. Lineage (NCBI taxonomy): Eukaryota > Metazoa > Mollusca > Bivalvia > Mytilida > Modiolidae > Modiolus > Modiolus philippinarum. The sequence continues at coordinate 250,603 of MJUU01071921.1, forward strand.
ACCAAGGCAGCGTTCTACTGATGATCGTGTCCCTCTGGTCCTAACGTATCCTCCCCACAATGTTGCGATACAAAATATCTTACTCAAGAACTTTGAATCAATTATCTTGAAGGATCCTTTGATTGCCGATGTTTTCACATCCCTTCCTTTGACAGCCTTCCGAAAAGGGAGAAGCATAGGTCAGCATCTCGTCAAGAGTAATTTCAAAGGTGGTCGCAACAAGAAAAAACATGATTATTCCGGTACCAGAAGATGTAACCGGTCAAGATGTTCCACTTGCCCTTTTACATGGGAAACTACCGAAGTCCAGGGCCCCAACAATACCTTCCGGATTAACAACGTTTTTTTCTTGCATAGCTGAAAATTTAGTTTAAGCCATCAAATGTGAACGCTGTTCTATGGTGTACGTCGGAGAAACTTGTCGACGCCTCGGTGATCGTTTTGTTGAGCACTTACGCTCCGTTAAGAAACAGGATGATTGCCCAGTCGGCAACAATTTTCGAAGACCACATTATAATGAACTCGACATGCAAGTCACTGTTCTGTTACAGACTGACAGTGGTGAAAAATCCGGACAGTTTTTAGAACAACGCATCATACACTTTTTGGGTAGTATTCGCCCAAAAGCTATGAATGAAAAAAACAGTTCTATTTCTAATAATTTTCATCTGTCTGTCATATCTCATCTGGTCTTTTACTATCATTATTATTATCATTTTAATTATTTACATTTACAATTTTACATACACATCTCAATAATAACATTTATATAGGGTACCTTTATTTACTATCCTGTTATTGATTAGGTTCAAGATCAGCGTGTTTACAATTCAGTCACGCATGAAATTCACTGAGTAGTGTTATTTGCCATTTGTGTTGGACACGTCCACTTCTTACTTTCCTTGGCCCTGTACGCCACTGATTAAGGTCTTAGGGACCGAAACGTTTGGCCTCCTTCTTTTTACTTTTTAAGCTTTTTATGGTGTTTTTTCATTATTATTTGTTTTAGACATATTTTTACCTCTTAAATGTGGCTCACTACACCTATATTTTTTTTATTTTTCGTACTACTTGTAGCCATTGCTCAACACTTTGTTTCATTTTCATATTATATTTTCCCCGCCATGAAGTAAACATGGATCGGAGAGCCATCCTTATGCTGCTTTTGCAATTTAAATTCCATAGGGTCAGGTGCTGTGATCGCCCGTGGCCACTCCTTTCTCAAATACGATTCTATAGTCTCTATCTTGATATACGGATAGGAGTTTCATATTATCTCGCGTGATCTTGAAATTATCGCTCATGGTTTTCACATCGTTTCTGTTGTTTATCACCATGTCTTTAATCGTATCGAAGTTGATGATCAGGGCATTCTTGTAGTTAAGTGTGATTCCCTACACTTTACATGTTGTCTCGGTTCCATCGTTGTCCAGTGCTGCTAATCTGTAGGTAAAGTTTTTATTTCCAACTATCTCATCTGTTAGTTCTCCTAACTAATCTCATAATTTAGGTTTCCACCCTGTATGTTGGGAAGTAAATACAATGGAATCTGTAGCTGCGTAGATTGCGCGAGTGTAAAGGTTCTCCAAATAACTGTACAGCTTTAGTCTTGCTTGGGATGTAGTGTAGGCAGCAATGACCACGTTGGTCCGTCCCGAGTCTTCGACGAATTCTTCTTTATATCGATATCTTCCTCCAATCATTGTGTCACTTACGAGAGTAACATCGATTAGAGTAATTTGATTACTAGTTAACAAATCGACATAGTCGCTTGGTTCGGAATAGTATTTTATTTGTTGCATATTGGATCTTTGACCAAATTTTCCCCAGAAGCTTTGTAACATCAATTTGGCTACAGCTCGTAACCCCGGGTTCTTCTTTATTTTATCATAGTCTAAAAAATCCCTTCTCTGTCTTAGTAATCTCTGATATGGCTATGTTTGTCTTCTTAAGTTTGACACCATTGTGGCCATCCGCTAGCTTCCTCTTTCATTTTCAGGAAAGTGTTGACGTTTTCGGTAAAGAGCCTTCCTGTCTTAGTCGTTTGATCGTATTGTTCCATGTCAAAGTGCCAGACTTCATATATTCTGTCTATCTGATATCCTTTCTCCAACGCTCTCTTTAGTTCATCGGTGACCAAGGTTCCGGACTCATCTATGTGTTGACAAGGCGTTGTTGACTGGATTCGGCACAGGATTTACATAACGTGAACAATAGTTTGCTGTTTATTTTTGAAGGGAGTACCAGGATGTAGAGTGCTCTCGGTGAAAGTGCTTTGCATTTGATGAGTCCTTCGTATTTCTGTATATCTTTGAAATTTTCCGTGATGACGGTTGGGTATCCCATGGGTATCTTGCCGGTCTTGTTGATGTAGGGGTACAGTGAAGAAACGTCGTAGTAATCAATGTTTTCACCTTTAGAAGCTTCTTTGTACATTGTAAACGCTTTTGTACGTCCTACGTAAAAGGCATCTCTGGGTCCCAATGGGTAAACATATTCGAGGGAGTTTATGAAACTTTGTATGTGAGGATCACTCCGTATTTCGCTATCGAAATTGCACTCCCATACACCGACATAGGTATAGCCTTGGTCTTCTAGGTATCTTTTCTTATCCAATGTACGCTGTTTTAATATACACATCGTCATATTGTTTACAGGATTGACGGTCGAGGCACTATAACAACGTGAACATCCGTGCCATAAACAACCGTTGTAATCAAAGACTTTATTGTCGTGGTATCCATCGACCTTATTTACACCGATTTCCTTCTCACCGCCATTACGAACGTTCTGTATCCGAATACCGTGCACTTCAGATATATGTTGTAGCCATTTCATTGCTTTAATGGGGTGTTTCTCTTGAGTTCGGTAGCCGAGGGCGGGTATGATGCCTATAGAGTCCGGTTTTAAAAACAAAGTGCGAAACACCAAGATACAAGCCGATGCCGTCGTAATGCATTGTTGGAATGGATCGATTCCTCTGTGTTCGTAGGTGGATGTCATCTCCATGAATAATTCCCCGAACTTGAGACGGGCTTTTCTCAGTATGTCCACATCGGAACGGCAATAACTCAACAGTTCTTGATTTAAGTCAAACATGGAACTCCATTGGGCGTCGTACCATTCGAAAAAGGCGCTTCTCTCCTCGAGCTTCTTTTTTTCTGGTTGGTAATACTTGACATCTGGTAGGCGGTTGAGTATCACGGATTTATTTTCTTTAGTGTTGAATAGGTGATGAAAGTATCCCTTCTTGAACTCATTCAAGCCAAACATTTTTGATAGTTTGGACAATGCCATTGGTAAAAAGTTCATGGAGTCAATCATTCTTATGTTGCAGTTACGAACGATGAAGGCCATATTCTTCGTTCCATTCGGAATCACATCTGGAAATAGTCCTTGGGTATACAAGTAGTTTAAGATAGGATAACTGTCGTATCCTTTAAAGTTGTGGTACAGGACGGTAGCTCCGTTTTTTTTTTTTTTTTTTTTTTTTTTTTTTTTAAGTAGAGCCATTTACAAAACTGTTCGGTGGTTTCAGGTCCTGTAAATACTAGTTTGTTTTCCCATATTCTTCTCAGGACGTGTGTTCGTCGATTCCGTTATTTATACACTTCAAACAGACTTTGAGTACCACACACAGATTCGGCTGGTGTTTGTAGGAGCCAGTTTACAGTTTTGACATGTTCCTGTTTCGTCTAGTTTGTTTACTTGGTAACACTGGACAAGATGGTCTTGGGTGCATTCAAAGTCGAAGAAAATATAAGTTTGCTCCTTCTGTTTCATTTGCATATTGACAGGTGGCATGTAGCACTGATGTCTGGTTGGATAGAAATCTTTACAGGTCTAGCAGTAAGTGTTTCCACAGGTATGATCTCCATATCTTTTGTTCACGGTTTGTCCACAGGTTGTGCACTTGTAGTAGGTAGTGCATGTCGAGTTTCTCGAAGTCATCGTCTTTTTATGTAGTTCGAAACACGTCGACCCTTGAAGTATCGCCCACAGTCTTCATATGTTATCCAGTCATCTTCGCTCTCGGTGTGAATCTTACAACAATGATAACACGGTTCATTACAAACGTGTTCATCTCTGTTGCTATATCCTTTGTCACATTTATGACAGTAATAGACGCGTGACAAAAATGCAGGCATGCTGGTAATTACCTCGTAGTGGTTCTCGTGGTAAAAGAGGTAGATCTTCTTCTCGGCTTCGGGTCGTGTGTATATAACAGTGTGGAAATGCTCTTTGGATACGACGTGAATTTGATACTCTGGTAGAACTGCTTGAAATCGTTTGATCTCTTCGATGCCACGTTGTTGTAAAGGTACCCCTGCTTTAGCATGTAACTCTTCTGCCAACTCTTCCTGAATGCGCCGGCTCTGTCTTATAGTGTACCATTTTTGTCGTGTCCATCAATTTCAGCCTAAGCCGTAACTATCGCTCTGACACAACACAGGTCGTCTGTTTTTTTACTTGGATAATGGAAGTTTTACTTGATATGAATCTTAATATCAATATAGTCGGTTTTCTTTCGTCCGCTGCCCGTTGGAATTTTATCGTGGTCGACTTCCATATTGACATCTTCTATTAATGTAAACTTTTCGTTGGATTGCACAACGCGTTCCACTTCGTCCAATAATAGATTGCTGGTTAGTTGATACAGCCCCATGAACGTCATGGCAATGGGGAAATCCAGATCAGTTGTCTGTAGTGAAATCTGCACTAAGTCGATCGTCTTCTGGCTTTGTAAATGTGTTCACTTTCTTAAAGATGGCGTCGAACTCGTTGAAGGCTCTGGACGTTGATCTCTTTGAACTGGATTTTGTACTGGGTAGCCGTGGTTTGAAATCTCGGTGCACGCTTTTTTACCTTTTATCTTTAACTCAAACAAGTCTTCAGGCTTTTGGAGCGTAGTACTAAACCCTCCAACTCGATGTCTTTCCTGATTGTGACGCTCTAAAACACGTTGTCGACAGAACGTGGCAGAACATTCCATACATTGGTATCTGGGCTTGTTTTGGTTTTTCAGATGCGCTTCCAAGTTAGCTTTCCTCGTAAACCACTTGGGGCAAATGCTACAGGTAAAGGTCATATGGTCTCTAAACATTCTGTAGTGGCTCAGCAATTCTCTTTTGCTGTCAAAGGACTGGTGACAATATCCGCATGAAGGCATCTGCAAAAGTTAATACATATTTCTATATTACTACAATATATTATTATTTATCACTATTTAGTTTTTGTATTATTGATAACCAATTAATTCTGTGTTATTGGTCACTCATTTGGTTTCAAAAACTTATTTATCGGTCAATTAAACTGTAAATTCAAAGCTTAAAATACGGCTTTATTGTCACTTAAATTAATTATATAAAGTTCACTTACCTTTGCTCTGTTTATTTTCGCTGGGAACGGCTGCTCAAGTCGGCTGTTAGTTGCAGAAAGAGAAAGTTTGATTGATTGATTGATTGATTAGAGAAATTTTGATTGATTTATTGATTGATTGATTATGTGTTGAAAGTTGCTCGATGCGTCTGATTTTAGTCGGGGAGACGCGTTGTAACGATGCTTCCGATTGGTTGGTTATTTTTGTTACGGCTTTGTGATTGGTCGATGATCAGGTGTTCTGATTTGTTGGATTTATCACAAAGTCGGCGTCTGATTGGTTGAATTCCCTGCAATTTGATTTGTCGGTTCATTTCCCTATTGTTAAATAATGACGTCGTGTTTCTTTTAATAGAACGCGAGATATCAGTCAGATCATCAGTCACGTAATCACTCCTTATGTGTACACGTGTATGAACCAGCTCCGCGTTGTCCGCCATATTGGATATGTGGATCTCCTGTGACCACCTAGGGTTGACACATGGACCAATGTCAACGTGCCAATGCTGCTACCTAGTTTGGATCAACATATGGACATTCCTATCACCAACCGTGGGCACATTTAAACAGCGACATCGTTGTCAACTGGAAACCGTATCGCTCGACGACTTGGAGCAACACCTCTGGAGATAAACTTGGACACTGCAGTTAACTACAGCGGTGAAGTGCCAGTCATCCTTCGACACGGACAACCCAGTTGGTGACCATATCTTCGATGAGGCGTCTGGAGTAGTTAGTCATTAATTAGTCATGGGTTTTAATTATGTGTAAGATGTTCCTATTTCTTTGTTTTTCTACTTAAATTTCACAATTTTCTCACACGTTTTGTTCATTTTCTTATTCGTTTAACAATTTTTGTAACCATTTTGTATTTGTTTTGCATGTTTTAACATTTGGATAATATCATTTGAGATTTTTGCTTAAATATTTACATTTGGTTACATTTTAAAAAGTTTTACAACACATGTTTTGTTAATTTCTTGTTCGTCAATTTTATAATTTTTTGTGCACATATTATCAAATGTTTCCGTTTAATTTTCATTATGTTTACATTTTATCACATATGTTTTCATAATTTTCGTGTTTTCATGGGTCTATTTCATGTTGTTTTAAAATTTTTGTAAGATTATGTATAATTTTTTTTTTACTTTGTGATTTTGCATTAATTTTTCTACTTGTATAATTTCGTTTTAATTGTGTGTTTTTTTTTTTAATTTGTGCTTCCGTTAATTTTTTTTAGAGTTTTTTCTCTTTTATTCGTGTTTTTTTTAATTTCTAATATTTTCGTGCTTTATCGGTGAATTTAGTGGTTGTGGTGATGATTGTTTGGTTTCAGTGCTGCTGCTGCTGCTGGGCGGTTTGGGATATTACTGCTGTTATTGGGTTTCGGAATTGGTACTTTTCCTAAAGAAGTGGGTGTTATATTCGGAGGACTAGTTTAATTGCACATGACTCTAGGGTTCATAAAAAATAACAAAAGTCATTGTCAATGCCATAGTTTATTTTCTCCGTCATGAAGCAGGCACGGGTCGGAGATCCACGTGCAGTCTTTACAGTTTTGTTTTCCGGAGTTAAAATCCACATTGTCTACATTCTTCACAACAAAACTTATTGGGCTTGATTTTCATGTGTATTCATGTGTCGTTAAAGATTGTCTCGGCGACTAAAGGTTTGGTGGCATATTCCGCAATTTCGTGTCAGTAGTTGACGTTTCTCAGTCTGACAATAAGGCCAGTTCTAGACATCTTAATGAGTCTTGCTGTTTTCATTCGTCTCAGTGGTTGACTTTTTCTTTCAGTCTGGTGGTTAGGGGAAGTTTGGGATATCTTGTACAGTCTTGCTGTTTTCATTGAATGGTTCTGTTCAGATCCTGGAACTTAATTATGCATCACTCTATAGGTAAAGCTTCGCTTCTTTCACGTCTGTTCACTTCGAAGGTCGGACGCATAATGGGAACCTCAGTCGTTGTGCGTCGTTAAATAGGCTGTTTGGACTTATTGATTAGCCCTGTAAAAATTAAGGGACCCCCTAACAGCCATACCGTAAGAGATAGGACTTTACAGATGTGTTCAATGGATTTAGAATTACAAAGATACCCTGAAAACATATATCACACAACTATTTAAGTATTTTTGTAAAATTCACCAAATGACCCCTGTCTAAATTTTTTACCCCTCGTAGCACGCCTACTATTAGAGATACGACCTCACAAATATTACTCTTCCATTTAGAGGTCAAAGTCACCCGAAAAAATATATAACTGTCTTTAGTACTTGACTTACGAAAAATTGAAATTTGGACCCTTCCAGAAATTTTGGACCCCTCATATCACCCATATCATAAGCGATAGGGCTTCACAAATACTATCATTCGATTTAGAGGCATAAAGCTACCCCGAATATATATATAACATGTCTTTAGTACTCGAATTAGGAAAATTCGTATTTTCGACCACCCCGAAATTTTCAACCCCCATATCACCCAAATTGTAAGAGATACGGTTTTATCTAACATTATTAGTGTCTTTCTTTAAAATACGGTAGCAATACTATAGAAAGCAACTTGTACGATACAGAATGTTGTATCACCACACTGTGGTGATAGAAGATTTGCGCGATGTCGCACGTGTATACATGACGTCGTGGCGTCTACATCATGTAGTTCCTCAACAAAACTCATAGATAATGTAACGCCAGACGAATAAAACATTATTTGGCAACATTATTTTCAAAATGTTAGATTAACATATCATAAACAAAGATGTGATGGTACAACTTCTTGAATCAGGACTCGTCGGTGGAATGATTTGCATCACTACTCGACGCGCAAGCGCGACTCGTAGTGATACGGCCCATTCCAACGACTCTTCCTGATACAAGTAGTTGTATCATCAAAATATGTATATAATATATATTTACAAATCTCATCATTTGATTTATATGGTCAAGGTTACCTCGAATACATATATATATAACACGTCTACATTACTTAACTAAGACCATTTTTAATTTTCGGTTGTTTTCGAATTTTTCGACCCGATATCTCAAAAACCGTAAGGGATCACTAGCAGATATGTTTTGATCTTATTTGGCCATTTTTATCTTATTACGATCTTAACAAGCTTAACACAATTTTGTTAAGACTGTGTAAAATATTCAGTCGTATTTCAAGATAATTGCTTTCAAGGACGGTCAAGACCTGTTCATTTTATCAAGATCAAACAAGATAACTGCGTTCAAGGACGATCAAGATATGATAAGTTTGTCAAGATCATGCAAGATCAAATCAGGATCTTGTTTGATCTGAACAAACTTAATTTGTCTTGATTGTTCCTGAACGCAAATAACAAATCAATCTTGTTTAATCTTGAATTATCTTAACACGTCTTGATCGTCCTTGAAATAAACTATCTTGAAAACCAACTTAAAATCTAACACTGTTTCCTACAAAATTGTGTTAAGCCTGTCAAGATCATGATTAGATCAAAATGGCCAAACAAGATCAAAACATATCTGCTAGTGGATAGAACCAAACTCTCCAAGAGCTCAAAGTTACCCCAGATTGATATATACATTTTTAGGGAAACTAACAGCAACTCGAAAAATTGCAAAGCTAAATGAACTTAATATAATTAATTTAAATGACAATAAAGCCGAATATGAAGTTTTGAATTTAGAGTTTAATTGACCGATAAATAAGTTCTTGAAACCAAATGGATGATCAATAATACAGAATTAATTGGTTATCAAACACAAAATTGAATAGAAATAAATAATAATATATATTGTAGTAATATAGAAATGCATTCATACAGATAATGTCACCAGTCCTTTGACAGCAAAAGGGAATTGTTGAGCCACTCCAGAATGTTTAAAGACCATATGACCTTTGCCTGTAGCATTTGCCCCAAGCGGTTTACGAGGAAAGCTAACTTGGAAGCATATCTGAAAAACCACGACAAGCCCAGATTCCAATGTATGGAATGTCATGCCACGTTCTGTCGGCCATGTGTTTTAGAGCGTCACAATCAGAAAAGACGTCAAGTAGAAGGGCTTAGTACTAAACCCCAAAAGCCTGAAGACATGTTCGAGTTAAAAGATAAAAGGTAAAAAAAAGTGCACCGAGATTTCAAACCACGGCTTCTCAGTACCAAATCCAGTTCAGAGAAATCAACGTCCAGAGCCTTCAACAAGTACGAACGTGTTATATTTAAGCATATCTACAACTATGTGACTGAGCATAACTTACTTTATAAATTTCAGTCTGGGTTTGTTCCAGGTCATTCAACATGTCATCAACTCATTGAAATGTATCACAGATTATGTTTATCTTTGGAGAAAGGAGAAATGTCCTGTGTTGTCTTTTGTGATATTTCAAAGGCATTTGACCGTCTTTGGCACAAAGGTCTATTTTCTTAATTAAAATCCTATGGAATTCATGGGATACCTTTTCTTTGGCTACAGGATTATCTGAAAGACAGGAAGCAGCAAGTTCTGCTTAAAAATTCCAAATCAACACCAGAATACTTGAAAGCAGGGGTTCCACAGTATATTTTAATATACCTCAACGATATAGCAGATGAAATTAATTCTTTTGTAAGATTATTTACGGATCATAGTTCTCTTATGTATTCTTCAAACGATATTCCGGAAATACAAACTAATTTGAACAGAGATCTTACTACTCTTGATAACTGGGCAAAAACTTGGTTGGTAAGTTTTAATCTTAAAAAACAGAAGTTATGCTATTTACATTTAGGAATTATCAAGTACCAAATTTATTGGTTAATGGACAAAATGTTGAAAATGTCGATAATCATAAGCATCTCGATGTTACATTTTCTAATAACTGTAAATGAACAGTTCATATAGAAAATATTTGTAAAAGTTTATCTAAACAGTTTTTTGTTTTGCGTAAATTGAAATACACACTTTGTAGGAACATTTTTAACACTATTTACACCACACATATTCTACCCTTACTTGAATATGGTTGTGAATTGTGGCATGGGATGGATGTTCCTCTGGTGATACAAATAAACTTGAACGCCTTCAATTGGAAGCGGCAAGAATTGTTACAGGGCCACCGCGATTTGCCAGTAAAGAATCTTTATTTTTGAAACCGGTGGGGATACATTAGAAAATAGACGAAAACGACGTAAACTCAATTTGATGTTTAAAATAGAAAACGACAAAAGCCCTGTCTATTTAAAAGAATGTTAACTTGAATATTCTAATAATGAAAATCTTCATAATATCAGGAATCGTAGTCAATATAGAATCCCATTTTGTTCATGAAACATTCTCAGAATCCTTTTTCCATCGACTATCAGATTATGGAATTCTCTTGATCTAGGACAAAGAAACCAACCGACTTACACCAGTTTTAAGAACTCCTATGCAAAAGATAATTTTACTGTTCCTTCTTACTATTTGATTGGTTCTAGAAATGTGAACATTTAGCATACTAAATTACGTCACCGTTGTAGTCAACTGAAAGCCGATCTTTTCTTGGTCAACTTATGTAATGATCCAAAGTGTGATTGTGGTTGTCCATGTGAAGATGCTATACATTATTTTCTTGAATGTCCGATCTTTCATAACATTAGAATACAATATATTGATAGTCTTCTTCCTGATATTACACCAACTATTGACATTATTTTATTTGGTTCCGATATGCTTAACCAAGAAACAAACTCCATTATTTTTCGCCATGTGCATAATTTTATTATTCATATTAAAAGATTCTCAAATTAGCTCGACTCTCTTTAGTATATGTAGTGTTTTAAATTATAATGTTTTATATTATAATTTTGTATATTGTTCTATCAGTATTTCATTATATTATTACTTACACTTATAATATTTGCATTGATTATTTTCATTTATTAATAATTACTGCATGTCATCTTGTGTATTATTGTGTTTTATATCATTGTAGGGAAAGAACCTAGTAAGTTGTAAAAACTTGTGTTCAATCCCACATATTGTTCTTTTTGACAATAAAAATATGCTTAAAGTAAAGTAATCAAGCGAATGAATTTCATGCATAAAAAATACATGTATTTTTATTATTATTACATGTTATTTGTTATATTAAGAAATGATTAGCATTTTTACTAACATTTAATCAATACTAATCCGTCTGAATTATATGTGGATGAAATGCAATTGTCAGAATACAAAAAAGCAGGCGTCCTTTCAGATCTTTTGAACAAACATAACATCGTATGAGCGACAGCTTGAAACTGTTTCAGTATTTTATGAGGATAAGGGAAGACAATGATGCTGATTGACACAAAAAAGTGTTGGACTAATGAGTGTCGGACTTGTAATATAAGTGTCGAACAAATGAGTGTCGGACTAATAAGTGTCGGACTAGCGAGTGTCAGATTAATGAATGTCGGACTAATGAGATGACCCCGGTATAGAATACCAGTAGGCAGTGGACAGTAGTGCACCTGAATTAAAGGGGTCAAATTAGTTTAATTTAGCAAAATTACCAATTAACAATACAAATTAAGTAGGATTCTGGTAGACAGAACTGTCTAGTTAGTTTCTACCTAATCTACTTTCAGCTTCACTTTTGTTTTACTTTGATGTTCTGCGCATTCGCGAAACCAATAAGACTCGGAACAGTAACGGTCTCCGAATTAGTATTTTTTCACAAAAATGCCGTTTTCTAAGGAAAAAAGATTATTTTGAAAACAAACATAGGAAGTACAAAATACTACATTTACATGTCATATCACAAATATTTTGGTTTCAGAGGATAAGCGACTCAAAGAAATCGATCTCTTCCTTTTAGTAGTATAGATGCTTAGCTGTTACATTTGTATCAATTCAACTTTGAATTTCAGTTATGAGTCAAAATTTTCTCTTTTTTTATAAAAAAAAAATTAATGTGTTTTTAGGAAAAATAAACATTTCATTTATCGACATACCACTATAAACAGTAATTGCACCGAATTCAACGTAGTACGAATTGGAATTTCAATAATTATTATATTTAAATGCTGATCATTTTAAGATTAAAAGAATGTCACGAACATATTGTCTAATAAAATGAATATAATTCATCTTTGTTCTATTCTTGATTCTGGTTGACAATTGTATAATAAATCATTTGTTGGTACATGCAGAAATACATAGGTGTGATCTTACAATTTATATTTAAAAGATATCACAATTATTTTAACTGTGTTCGGTTTGTTATCTCCTTAAATGCCTTAAATAGTGAATTGCTCTGGTAAGTCATATTTACGCTACTTGCTTTATTTAATACAGAAAAACGGATATATTTCGTCATTGTTTTTTTTTCTTTTGTCAAGTAAATGAAAGATGTAGGTGTACAAATTTAATAATATTTTCATATTATTGAAATTTTCATTGAATTAGATATAAGGTATAGGTAGAATATTTCTGCTCATTATAAAATTATTTTGCAGAGGTCAAACGATCAATCAACGGTTGAGATCAAAGGTCATCACCGGTTCGCTCATCTCTTAATTGAACTGAAAAAGAAATAATGATTTTTTTAATGGCCACTATGTAAAGGATCATTGCGTTTATATTCTTTATGATTTTCTGTCGTGAACAAGAACAAATATTGTGATGCCAAGACTGACTGTGTCAAAAATGACATTGCAAAGGTTCCTGTTTTTTCGCATCTAATACGATGGCTCGCCGAAATCTGTTAAAAATGTTATTATTCTAGAAAATATTTTTGTATGGGCCATTACTCCTGATTAACAAAAGCACAAAAATATGATTAAAGCGGTAATTTGTAGTTGTCTTTTACTAATTTTCCTATCCTTGACAGCAACGTTCCTCTGCCTCCATCCTACATGGTGTATATATATCTCAACGATTCACTTTGTACGATTCTCACGCGTTTGTTCTACTCTTGACGACTTCAATGAACGTAACCCTACTATCACATCCAGACTGTAACAACAAGTCTACATTTTTCATAAATTATTTAATAATATGACGTTCTATAATCTCTTTGTCTCCATAACCGTGGTAAAATCCACATATATTCGTGGGTATTGTCATGACGATCGACGCTAGTTTTGATAACGGCATACGACAGTTTTTACAGCGTCATAGAACAAAACGTCATACTTTATGGGGTAAAATGCTGCTTCACCTATGAATACAAAGACGATTTCATCTTTTCTGTACCCTGTTAGTGTCATATTAATATCGGAATAAGTCACGGGAGCGTGAATTTATGTTGATTTTACCACGGGTTTGCCCTTTATGCCCATATTTTACCACTCGCATACGCTAGGGGTATAATATTTACCATATAGGGAAACCCGTAGCACAATCGCCATATATTCACCCTCCCGTGAATTATTTCTTAATAAAATACATTTAATTTTTTTTTTTAAAGAAATAACTAAATACCGAAGTAACTGTGAATTTAATTTCTGCATATGCGCATTTCGGCAACTTATATCTCTTATATCTTATATCTCTTCAGTGCAGATAAAATCTTAATGTTTGGAAGACCATTAACTCAAGGATGTTTAAAAACTGATAGAGAACAAATAACCTATGTGATCTAAATGTATATACAAGATCAGATAAGGACAGAGCTTTGCGTGAACATCTGATATCGGAATATTGCATGAATCTAAAGCAGCTCATTACAAAGGGCATCTAAATCCGAGTTCCTATCGTTCATTACGTTTGTCTTATATTTGTGTTTTTCTTGTGCAGTTCATTTGCTGATTGTAGCCTGTCATTGTAATTTGCGGACATTAAAATGTTAATTATATAGATTGCGGTGTAAGATTGAAATTTTCAATGAAATTAAATTGATAACTACATGTGAAATTATTTCCAATTATTTCACTCCAGGAAAAGATGTTTACAGACATTGTCAACGTTGTTGGTAACCTTTTTGCTGCCACAGGAAAATTCGTTTGCACATACGTTCGGTGCTAAGGGTCGATTTAATCTTTTTCGAAGATGTACAGTGACGTTTACAACAGAGTAACGTCACAAAACTCTATGCTAGTGATGGTGAGGTGCATGCAAATAGTGTTAGAAGATTAAGCATAGTGGCATCATAGATCTAGAAAAAATCTTTTTAGGGGCGCAAAAACGTGTGAAAGATTGAAAGATAAACAGTATAATAGGCTTGGAAATTGCAAATCCTATGTCCTCGAAATTATTTTATTATCGCAATCAGTTAGGACTTTTGGTTGCACATGATGTTTACCCATTTTAGTAGTTCAGTATGAGAAACAAACCCATAAAATATGGCTGGTTTCAGATGAACCAAGGAAGAGAAAATAACACTTACTATTATGATTTGTCATCCATTGAATTCAATGCAAGTTCAAATAACAGGAATGTACTACTACAACACCAAGAAAAAAAAACAAACAAACAAACAAA
>MJUU01071921.1:265459-304285 GCA_002080025.1 Modiolus philippinarum
AAAAAAAAAAACAAAAAACAACAAAACAAAACAAAAAACGCACTGATATATATCATTGCTAGCACTAGAATAAGCCATACATATTCTCGAGCAAAGACCATGAAAATATATCACTATAGGGGATTGCACACTCTAAATAATAGAGTTGTGAGCATTAGAAAAGTCGCTTAGCTTAAAAGTTTAAATGACCCAAAAGCCTCATGGAATTTTATTGGCTCGTATGAAAGGTTGAAAAGTTACCTAGCAGAGGGTTATATCGTAAACATTGAAAACTAGTCCAAACTGTACTAAATTTGGGGTCAAAAGCGTCATCATGTAGAACTCCAATTTGGACAAAGTCAAAGTAAAGGAATCAAAATCGTTCAAAATTTAATAAAAATCATTCAAAACATTGTAATGCTTTGAAATAAAGATTAATTAGTAAAATTCAATGACCAAATATAGAAATTTGGCAACAAAAATGGTGTCATGTGCTTCTTTTAATAGAATAATTGCCGTAAAAAATATTTGAAGTGTGTAGTAATTTATCAGGAAATGTTGCTGTTTTTGGCTAAACATATGATCAAAACAATCACTCAAAGTGCTATGATAACGTAATTGTTTTTGTTGCATAAGCTATCCAAATAAATTCCAATATCGACGCCAACATTGAAAGCTGTCATTTGAACCCCAGTACATCAACTGAAAGTATAATTTCAAAATTATGATAGATGCAGTTGAAGATTATGCCAGAGTGTGGGCGAAGAAAGAAAAAGAAGATGTGGAAGCATTGTCAGACTTGATCAGGTCGATTAAGTCATTAATCATGAATCGCATCCGGCGCTTGAAAACATCAATGAAAACTAGAACGGCCAGCATATTTAATGATCCTCTTGTTGCTAAAACATTGACAAACCTCCAGAAAATACGTCATAATACCTGCAGACAAAGCTTCTAACAATATTATGTTTGTATGCAAGACACACTATTTAGACTGTCTTGTTAAGGAGATGGGTATTGACACTTCATCTGGCAATCCTACTTATTCCCCAACTACATTATCAAGGGACGAGATAATCACAAATCACACTTCTGTGTTAGCATTATTCGGTATCAAAGTTGATGAGAATAACAGTTATCTCCCTTATATTTAGTGGGTGCTTAAGCTTCACAAGAATCCCTACAAACAGAGATTCATTGCAGGATCTGCCAGATGCACCACTAAGACCCTATCCAAACTGCTTACCACTTTACTGACTGCAATTAGAGATGGTCTAAAAAGCTACTGCGAAAAGGCCTATTCCACGAGCGGCGTGAATCAGATGTGGATTCTTAAAAATTCAAAAGATCTCATTGAACAGCCCTCTTCAAACAGTCTCGCATACTGAATAGCATTCAAACTTTTGATTTTTCTACCCTTCATACAACTCTTCCCCATAATAAACTTAAAACGGTAATTTCCGATCTGATACATCAATGTGTCTGTACCAAAATAGAGAACGCAGGTATTTCTATCTTGTAATAGGAAAAGATAAAGCATATTTTGTAAAGAACCACACTGAGTCAAACAAGAAATACAGTGAAAATGACGTGATTAAGATGCTTGAATTTTTGATCGACAACATTTTTGTCGAATGTTGAGGCCGTGTTTTTCAACAGACAATAGGGATTCCTATGGGAACAAATTGCGCGCCATTTTTAGCTGACCTTTTCCTTTTTTTGTATGAAGCAAAATTTTTACAAGGGCTGATACAACAGAAACAAAAACAACTAGCCCATACTCTTTTAATTTCAGCTTCAGATATATAGACGATGTACTTTCTCTTAATAACCCAAGATTTAAGGAATATATTTACATCGCATCTACCCCCAGTGAACTTGAAATGAAAGAGACAACCAATACACCTGATTCTGCTTCATACCTTGACCTTTTGCTATACATCGACGAACATGGACGTCTGAAATCTAGATTATATGACAAACGTGATGATTTTGACTTTCCAATTGTGAACTTTCCCTTCCTCTGCAGCAATATACCTGCATCCCCAGCATATGGAGTATATATTTCACAATCAATTCGTTACTGTAGAACGTGCAGTACATACAGTGACTTTGTGGAAAGAGCAAAAGCACTGTCACAAAAACTGCTGAGTCAGGGATATATTCAGCCTTTGTTACTTTCGTCCCTTCAGAAATTCTATGGCCGTCACCACGACATCATAGATAGAAAGAAATGTCAGTGTCACAAATAAAAACTGACATTTTCAGCTAGATTCGCGTCTTCACGGATTTGACATTACCGGTTTTGACTTTACCCTGGATTGACCCACTGACAGTGTAACGGGTG
Source organism: Modiolus philippinarum (assembly GCA_002080025.1). Classification (NCBI taxonomy): domain Eukaryota; kingdom Metazoa; phylum Mollusca; class Bivalvia; order Mytilida; family Modiolidae; genus Modiolus; species Modiolus philippinarum. The sequence continues at coordinate 267,786 of MJUU01071921.1, forward strand.
CTGTGCACAGAGCAGGACATGTTTACCCTTCCGGAGCACCTGATGTCACTCTTGTTTATTGAGAGTTCATACTGTTAGTGCTTTAGTTTTTTGTGTTGTATAATATGTAATGTTCGTGTGTTTTGTGGGCATGTGGTGTCTTTGGTCTTTTGTCTTTTGGTGTTCTTGCTTTTGACTTGTCTTTGGACTTTGATTTGTGTAATTTTGTGCTTTGTTCCTTCGGTATTCTACTGCCGTTGTTTTGCTATTTTTTTAAATTATTGCAACGTAGCTAGTTTTGTTACAAATGCATTTCTAGGTGTCAAAACTCATTTTTGACAAGAATAAATGTTCTTATATCATCATGTGACCATAGAGAAAACTTTTCATACTTAGATATTTAAAGTAAAAGGGAGATAAATTAATATCAAATGGTAAAATTGAACATAAATAGGTGACAACTTCTGAGTTGGAAATGGCATCTGGTGTAATTTGCATCGTTTTTAGAATAATCACCAAAAAAGATATTTTTAAATGTGTAGTAATTGTTCAATAAATGTTGTTGTTTTTTGGCTAAGCATGTGATCAACACAACCATTACGGTTCCAATCTCATCTCAAACTCCGGAGATTACTTTTGCTATTTTTTTAAAATTATTGCCACATAGCTAGTTTTGTTGCAAATGCATTTTAAGTTGTCATAACGCCTTTTTTAAAGGAGAAATGTTATAATGCCATCATATGACAATAGAGAAACCTTTCATACTTAGATATTGAAAGTACAAAGGAGATTTATTAAATCGAATACAAATCGATAACATTTTCTGAGTTGGAAATGGCATTTTTAAGGATATACATGACACAATTTGCTAACAAGATATAAAAACAAATCAAATTCAACAGGTAAAACAACAAATACTTTGGAAATACACAATAAAATGAAACAATAAATAGTTAAACATAATGAAATTGTGAAAGTTATAAAAGTAAAAATCTGACTGGCATTATTGGTACACCAATCGCCAATAAAATTGTTAAAGGTGCAGTAATATATATATTGAATAGAGACATTTAAAATGTTAAAAATCGGGAATTGAGACGACATTTAAAAGATGAAATATAAAGAACAGAGCCGGCGTCTTAAAGGTAAACTATAAGAAATGGAGATGGTATCTAAAGGTAAAACCTAAGCAATAGAGACGAAATTTTAAAAGTAAAATCAGGGGAATAGAGACGACGTTTCTAAGGTAATATCTAAGGAAGAAAGGCGACATATTAGGGACATAGACGGCATCTAAAGGGTAATATATAAAGAATAGAGACGACATTTGAAAAGCAAAATATAAGGAACAGATACGACATTTAAAATGTAAAATATAAGAAATAGAAATAGTATCTACAAGGTAAAACATCTTAACAATGAATTCTCATAGGAATATGAAAATGAAACAGATATTTTATCTTGCATCTTGTCCATAAAATACAAAAAAACTACCGACTATGTTGTACTTGCTAGGATAAATGAATTTAACAAAATTTCATCAAAATTTTTAACAAAATTTTATCAAACTTGTAATTTCTGAGAAGTAACCATAAACTCTAGATATTAAACTGAGTTGTGGCGGGCGGACAAATGAACGAGCAGACGAAAAACTATAGGTGCGGCGTAAAACATTGCAAAAGAAGTTAAATTTAAATCAGATAACAAATAAAAGGTGAAATATCTAGTAAATACATTTCTATAGGTAAAATCTAAAACAACATATAAAAAGTAAAACACATGCAGAAATGAAACTGCCAGAATGTTTAAAAAGCGTTAAATATTACTGAGACGAAGAGGTAAAGACCAGACACTTTGCTTCCACTGGAATTATTATTATTATTATTCCAATGAGATACTTGCATATTTGCATTCCAAAAGTGATCAATCATTGGTTTCAGAACCAGGGCAAATAGTTTTTGTATTGTAATAAGATTCACTACCTAGTCTGTACAATGCGGGCCCTGCTGTTTGCACGCGCGTGCAGATAAATATGCTCGATTTCCCTCACACGAGCAAATCGGAATTTGTCATAGGATACATCGGCAGACGAATACCGAAGCAAGAACGAGGAAAGGGGAAATTCTGAAATCATAAATCCAAAATCACGACAATTCACAGCAAAACGAATTGAGACAGTATGACAAAGACAAAACAAATAAACAAAAAGGAACAAGAACGCCACAAAACTAAAGCACTAGTAGTGTGAATCCCTATAAAAACTGAGATATCATCAGGTGCTCCGGAAGGTTAAGCCTGATCTGAATAGCACATGTTCTTATTTGTTGTCCTCGAAATTCCAACAATAGTCACTTGGATCTCCGTTGCTTGGCTTAGCTACAAATGACAGCACCAAGACCCTGCTTTGCCACATAACTCGTTAGATTTAAACCTTGATTAAAATACTTTGAACATGCGAATCAGATTTTTCAGTTAGATAAATAAAGACAGATTTTGTTTGAGACTTGTGACAATACAGTAGGGGGGATTTAATACTGCTATGTAGATGCTCTACTTGATGCACTGTCATTCCAGACAGATATCATCAGTCATCTATAGACATGAACAAATGTTTATTGAAATTTAATATTCTTTAAAGATAAAACTTTAAGATAAAATACCTAATGTCTTTCAAAGCTATTTTTATATGTGGTTGGTATGTCCTTTGTTATGTCACTACTCCTTAAAACCATAAGATATTTGTTTTAAACTGTTTTTTTATTTACTGTAAAAACGATAATATAGATTATATAAAGATATAAGAAATTTAACAGATCACGTGGGTGTTAGGGCAAGATGACAATCAAACAAGCAGTACAAATTTCATAAATTGTAAAACACATTTTAGAAGTTCTATAGAAAATTTGAACATTTGATATCGAGATATGGCTTGACACAAAAAGAGCTAATTACTAAGGGCATTTCACATCCTTGTTTTTACAGAAATGTTGTTTTTGATAAAAAAAAATACAGAGAAACTGGGACGTAACTTACATTTTTTTAAGTTATAGGGGATATTGAATTATCTGCAAGAATCCCTAAAATTGGCTTTTTGATCTAATGACATGAATATTTATGGCTTCACATGGATACTGGCGATGTCTGCTATTCTTAACCAAACAATTCGGGAAGTTTCGAGTTTGATTTTCGTAGTGCAACAGTGTTTTTCCGACAGACTAGGTTCCTTCAGCTAGCCGACAGTTTAGTGTTGAGCACTCCTTGATATTAACATATTGTCTTTCCCTTTCAAGAGTGGTCTCTGAGTTAGTAGTCTACCTGTATTAGGTTTTATTTATGCTTTGGGAATCCATAAACCGGTTTAACTCCTACCGCTATCTTTTGCTATCACCGGTACCAGGTCTGGATATTTCGAGTTCCTATCGTTGTTTAAGTTTGTCTTCTGTTTTTATTGTTTTTTCTTGTGCACTTTCCAGGTGGATTTGATTTTCGGTCATTATATGTGTTTCCTGTTATTTTTATTTTCGAATTATGTACATTGTATGCATTTTTTTATAGTTACTGCGCAAAAACGGTTTTTGGTTCCTTCTCCAATGCTTTTCAGATACCTAACATGAATTCATATTGAATTTGATATAATATATAAGGAGATCATAGGCATTCTCATGCTGAATAACTCTTAATCTCCTTGTGAAAGAAAGTATTATATTAAAATTATTAAGAATGGTATCGACAGCAAAAACCCAAAAGACTATTTGGAAGCAACATCAACATTGTTAGATACGGAAGCAATTGAAAAATATTTACAGCCATAATTTTTTTTTTGTAATCAGAACTAAGCATAAATTACATACTTATGATGTTTTCTTATAATAACCTCAGAAATAAGTTTTAAAACGTGTCATACTTCTAAACTGACTTCTAGTTTAACACAAGATTCTATTTAAGGTCTTATAGTTTGCAATTACACTGTCAATAAGTTACTTATGTTGGGTATAAACTAATATTTCAAAAAATGCGACAACAGTTATCGGGTCTTACTTTATATACCTTTACGTATAAAACAATAGTCAATAAACAAATTTTAAACAATGTGTTATTGATTTATAAGACTGGAGATTGTTTGTCCTTAAGTGTGGAGTCCATAAAAATATTCCCCATACAAGAGATGTACATGTATGCTCTATGTATTTCAGTTATGGTGTAATTATACTCGGAGAGAATTTTCATAAGGATACACAAATATAATTTCAAATTTTGTCATTCTATTATCTCTATTTGTAATTTCCAAATGATTTCTGACCAGCTGTCTATATCTAAGTATTTAATAATGTCAAGTGTTTGTCAATTAACTCGATTAGTGCCTAGTGTTTGTTTTTGTGTTGTGATTGTCTTACATAATTCTTTTTGTCTGACAGCAGTTGAAAGAACTCTTTTCCAGTTAATATTACATTTATTTTTGACAATCCCGTGATCCATTAGTAAACAGAAGCATTGATGACTCGATGCTCGACATCTAGCATTAAATACCACTCAAACTGGAGCATTTTTCTCTAGGCAAGGAGCAAGCCCATGTGCTCTAATAGCAGTCGATTTACCACATCAGATACATTTTTACCTTATAATCAGATTTTTATACAATGTACGTTCAAAGTTAAAAAAATTGACAGTTTATTGATCCAAGCCATATGCCATTCCGGCCACGGTTTTGACCTTTTTAGATATCAAGAAAAATTAATAATGTATCATTTTATTTATTAATCAACTGTCTCTCATCAATCACAGAAATTCAAAAGGATTATCCAAGTCTCATGCAAAACACATTGACAGTTTAAAATCTAGTAATTGCATAATTCGACCACACAAGATGTCTTTGCGGTCACGGTTTTGACCTCGTGCTAAAGTAACAAAGAATTGCATTTTATGTGTTTATGTTTATATGTTATTTATTATCTTAAAAGTTTTGATATTAATAAAAACAAACTGATTAGATAATCTTATTTTTATTGAATACACACTCTAAAATGCTGTCAGACAAATAACAAGAGCTGTCTTTCTCAACCACGTATTGAACCTCTTGTACAAATAACAAAAATTCATTTTTTTAGCCATTTTATTTTTAAATAAATAATTTCTAAAAATCACTAAAAAGTTACTGATTAAGTCTTATAGATTTCCAAAAAATAAAGTTTAAAGTCTTAAATCTCTTTAAAATTGATTTCAGAAACTATAAGCTTTTAAAATAATTAAGGTCTTTCCCGTTCAAACGGAAAGACCTTTCTGTATTTCGTTGATTATTAAGGTCTTTCCCCTTTCCAAGGGAAAGATCTTTCTGTATTTCTTCTGATTATTAAGGTCTTTCCCCTTTCCAAGGGAAAGACCTTTCTGTATTTCTTCTGATTATTCAGGTCTTTCCCGTTTCCAACGGAAAGACCTTTCTGTATTTCGTTTGATTATTATTATTCTTTACTATTATTATTATTATTATTCTTTTCTTCATCATTTCCGGAAAATTGGCTGGACAAATCCTTTTGATATTTTAACACAATAGTCCAGACTATGTCTAGTTGATACGGATTAGGCATCGGTCGAAAATCTTTTTTCGTTCACGAATTTTTGCCCAAAGTCCGAAAACCTTGTTATGGGATCAACTCGGAAACCATAAAAGATAGCTGATTAAGTGTAATGAGAAAAAATGCAGAAATGTTTGTTAGGTCAAGACAGACCTTCGTTACATTTAGACCGAAAAGCTACGATGGATCATTCAAGAGTTATGCCCCTTGATATTTTTGTTTCGACTATTTTTTTGTTTCTGAATAACGATAGGCCATCGAATCATCTGACCTTGACCTTTGACCGATAGTTGATTAAATGTAACGGAGAAAATATGTGTCTTGCTAAGATTTACATTTGTTACATTAGGTCCGAAATGATCGTACCAACCGTTTTTGGCCGAGGTACCAAAACCGATTTGATTTCCGAATTTTAGTTTTTTGCTTATAGCTCAAATACCATTGAAGATACAACAAGACATTCAATACAAAAAATTTTCAGGAACATGTGACGTTCAAAATGAGGTTAAGGTCAAAGGTCATGGTCACAGTAAAAAATCTTTTTACATGTTGAAGAATCAATACATGTATCTATCAAGCTTAGAATCATAGTGGTTCTAGCGATGAAACAATAATGAGAACATTATGACGAACTTCATTGAAAGACCTATCAATTGTTCTTCGAACAATTGACATACTAGTTATTCTTTACTATTATTATTATTTTTACTATTCTTCTTTTCTGCCTCATTCCCTTTTGATATTTGAACACAATAGTCCAGACCATGTCTATGTGGTAAGGACGAACCTTCGTTACATTTGGACCGAGACACTACGATGGACCGTTCAAGAGTTATGCCCCTTGATATTTTTGTTTCGATTTCAATTTTCTGAACAACGGTAGGTCATCGAATCCTTTGACGTTGACCTTTGACCTTTAAAATGAGTTCAAGGCCCAAGGTCAAGGTCAAAGACTGACATTAAAATGAAGGTCTGAAAAAAAATTACCGTGTTTGGGTAGGCAAAACCCGCATACAATAGTGCGGGTTTTGGCTACCCAAAAACGGTATTTTTTAAGCATGATTTTCTGAGGGATGGTAAGAAATAGAAACATAAAACATATTCCATTCAATTTAGGTGATATGTGTTACATCTAAAAATGTCAACGTCAAAGGTCATTGGTCACTTTGAACTTTGAGTCCAGACCTTGTAATTGGATTTTCACGGAAATTGTTGTAGATAGCTGATTAAATGTAAAGGAGAAAATGTGTGTCTCAATAAAATCTACATTTGTTACTTTGGGCCAAAAATTATTGAACCATTCGTTTTTGGCCTATGGACCAAAACGATTTCCGATGTCTGAATTAAGGTTTTTTGCTTATAGCTAAAATACCATTGAAGATAAAACCTGATATCCAATTCAAAAAATGTTGAAAAAGTCGTGACTTTCAAAATGAGTTAAAGGTCAAACGTCAAGTCACAGGCAAAAATATTTACATCACTTTAAAGCATGAATAAATGTGCATATAAAGGTTTGAATGTCTGTTTATACACAAATCAATAATCAGAACATTATGACGCAACATCCGGGAAAGACCTGTACTAGTTATTATTTTTTCTTCTTTTCTGCCTCATTCCCGGAAAATTGGATGGACAAATCGTTTTGATATTTTAACACTATAGTCTAGACCATGTCTAGTTGATAGGAAATAGGCATCGACCAAAAATCTTTTTTCGTTCACGAATTTTCGCTCAAAGTCCGAAAAACCTTGTTATGGGATAAATTCAGAAACCATTAGAGATGGCTGATGAAGTGTAATGGCAAAAATGTTTGATAGGTCATGACGGACCTTTGTTACATTGGACGAAAACTCTATGGTGGACCGTTCATGAGTTCATGCCCCCGAAAAATTTCGTCACATCTTTGAATACTTTTTTCTCGGAAACGGTAAGAGATGGAAGCTTGGAACCTTTCCCATTCAACTTAGGTGATATGTGTTACATTTAAAAATACCAAGGTCAAAGGCCATCATTCACTTTAAAAGGGATTTACAAATCATTATTACATACATAAAATAACTAAATTATTACACAGAGGTAGCGCTTATGTGATAGATATGATTAAGAGAGGTTGTCAGTGTTAACTAATCAGCTGGCAAGTTTATCTGATTTGTATTTGTTTATCAAAGATTAAATAGGAATATGTGAAATTTTGATTAAATTTACTGTATCATATTTTCTTTGTGATAAAATCACCCTTACAAATACCATAATTATCTTAGACTTGATACAACTGCGTATTGCACCACCCCTTTTAATATTTGCATTTAATAATAACTGTTGTTAGAGAGATCAGTATTAATACAAATGTTTTTTCTTATAAAATTCTTGTATAATAGGGATCTGACTGCGCGTGTTATAAAATTTCATACATTGTGAATGGAATTAGGAGAAACGGCTGGACATAGTGAATGAAAGGATATGGAGTAAATGCATATGAGACAAAGTCCCTACAAATACATGGTAAAAACAAGCAAAGGAACAACGCTTTTATTATCCCTTTGCAACTTTAGAACAATACTGTGGATCACGTCTTATTGATGGGAAATAGGTAAGGCCGAAAATCTTTTTTTTTCGTTCAGGAATTTTCGCCCAAAGTCCGAAAACCTATGTTATGGGATAAACTCAGAAACCATAAGAGATAGCTGATAAAGTGTTATTACAAAAACGTTTGTTAGGTCCTGACGGACATTCTTTACATTGTACCAAAACTCTACAATTGACCGTTCATGAGTTATGCCCCTTGAAAACTCTGTCACATCTTTAAGTACGTTTTTCTTGAAAACGGTTAGAGATAGAAACCTGGAAGCTTTTCCATTCAGCTTAGGTGAAATGAGTTACATCTGAAAAAGTCATGGTCAAAGATCTTTAGTCACTTTGAAATTTGACCTCAGACTTTGTTATTGCATTAACTCGGAAACCGTAATAGATAGCTGATTAAATGTAATTGAGAAATTGTGTGTCTTGTGGCGATCTACATTTGTTTTATGGGTTTGAAATGATTTGACCAACCGCTTTGGTTCTATGGACCAAAAACCGATTTTTGATGTCCGAATTAGGGATTTTTGCTTTTAGCTCAAATGCCATTGAATATACAAACTTATATTCATACAAAAAATGTTCAGGAAGACTTGACCTTCAAAGTCAGGTCAAGGTTAAAGGTCAAAGTCACAGCCAAAAATTGTATTTCATGTTAAAGAATAAAAAATATACATATCTAGCTTAGAATGTGGTTTTATCCACGAATCAATAATTAGAACATTATGACGCAACTTCAGGAAAAAACCTATCAATTGTTTTTCGAACAATTGACATACTAGTTAAGGTCTTTCCGGTTTCAAAGGGAAAGACCTTTCTGTATTTCTTCTGATTATTATTATTATTATTATTATTATTATTTATCTTTTCTACCTCATTTTCCGAAAATTGACTGGACATATCATTTTGAAATTTTAAGACAAAAATCTCTTTTCGTTTACGAATTTTCGCCCAAAGTCCGAAAAACCTTGTTATAGGATATTTTCAGAAACCATCAGAGATAGCTGATTAATTGTAATGACAAAAATATTTGTTAGGTAATAACGGACCTTCGTTTTATTGGACCGAAACTCTGCGGTGGACCATTCATGAGTTATGCCCCCGCAAGATTTCGTCCCATTTTTAAGTACGTTTTTAGCTCACCTGGCTAGAGCCAGGGTGAGCTTTTGCCATCTCTTTTCGTCCGTCGTTCGTCCGTCGTCCGTCGTCCGTCCGTCGTCCGTCCGGCGTAAACTTTTCATTCAAAGATCTTCTCTGAAACTATTGGGCCAATTAAAGCCAAACTTGGCCACAATAGTCCTTAGATGGTCCCTTACAAAAAAGGCGTTTTTCAGATCCAAGCTATATCCAAGATTGCTGCCATCGGGGATCATAGTTTTAACATTGGACCCTATGGGAAAGCACTTTCAAAGATCTTCTCCTCTGAAACTACTGAGTCAATTCAAACTAAACTTGGCCACAATAGCCCTTAGATGGTCTCCTGAAAAAGGGTTGTTTTTCAGATGCGCGCTATATCTAAGATGGACGCCAGCAAGATCATAGTTTTAACATCGGACCCTATGGGAAAAGACATTCAAAGATCTTCTCCTCAGAAACTACTGGGCCAATTGAAACCAAACTTGGCCACAATAGTCCTGAGATGGTCCCCTGCAAAAAAAAATTGTTTTTCAGATCCGCGTTATATCCAAGATGGCCGCCAGCGGGGATCAGAGTTTTAACATTTGACCCTATTGGAAAATACTTTCAAAGATGTTCTTTGAAAGTACTGAGCCAATTGAAACCAAACTTGGCCACAATAGTCCTTAGATGGTCCCCTGCAAAAAAGTCGTTTTTCAGATGCGCGCTATATTCAAGATGGCCACCAGCAGGCATCATAGTTTTAACATTGGACCATATGGGAAAATACTTTCAAAGATCTTCTCCTCAGAAACTATTGGGCCAATAAAAGCCAAACTTGGACACAATAGTCCTTAGATGGTCCCTTACAAAAAGACGTTTTTTAGATCCAAGCTATATCCAAGATGGCCGCCAGCGGGGATCATAGTTTTAACATTGAACTCTATTGGAAAACACTTTCAAAGATCTTCTCCTCTGAAACTACTGAGCCAATTGTAACCAAACTTGGCTGCAATAGTCCTTAGATGGTCCCTTACAAAAACTTGTTTTTCAGATCCGCGCTATATCCAAGATGGCCACCAGCGGGGATCATAGTTTTAACATTGGACCCTCTGGGAAAACATTTTCAAAGGTCTTCTCTGAAACTACTGAGCCAATTGAAACCAAACTTGGCCACAATAGTCCTTAGATAGTCTCCTGAAAAAAGTTGTTTTTCAGATGCGTGCTATATCCAAGATGGCCGCCAGAGGGATCATAGTTTTAACATTGGACCCTATGGGAAAAGACATTCAATGATCTTCTCCTCAGAAACTACTGGGCCAATTTAGACCAAACTTGGCCACAATAGTCCTTAGATGATCCCCTGCAAAAAAGTTGTTTTTCAGATCCGCGCTATATTCAAAATGGCTGCCAGCAAGCATCATAGTTTTAACATTGGACCCTATGGGAAAATACTTTCAAAGATCTTCTCCTCTGAAACCACTGGGTCAATTGGAACCAAACTTGGCCACAACAGTCTTTAGTTCGCCGCCCAGCAAAAGAGTTGTTTTTCAGGTTTTTGCTTTATGCAAGATGGCTGCCAGCGGGGAACGGATATATCATTTGACCCTTTAAGAAAACATAAAAAGATCTTCTCCTGCAATTACTTGGCCAATAATGAAAACATACTTGGTCACAACAGACCATAGTTGTTCCCGTTTGAAAAATTGCCTGGCTTGTCTGCATCGCATTCAAGATGGCCCTAGTGGGAAACATAGTTTGACCTTGAGACCTAACGGAAGCCTAATGGAAAGCATTTAAAGATGTTGCCCTCTGAAAATATTTAGTTAATTGGAACCAAAATAAGACTCAATGGTACCCTTCAAGAAAGGTGACAACAGAACTGCACTCCCATCCAAAATAGCTGCCAGTCTGGAATATAGTTTAACTTAAGATAATATTACATCAATGTCTATAAACAAATTTGAAAATAATGCTCTTAAAACATTGGGATTATTTTAACTGCATACGTCAGCCGTGGCCCAGGTGAGCGATACAGGCTCTTCAGAGCCTCTTGTCTCGAAAAAGGTAGGAGACCTGAAACCTTTTCCATTCATCTTAGGCGATAAGTGTTACATCTAAAAATACTAAGGTCAAAGGTCATTGGTCACTTTGAACTTTGACCCCAGACCTCGTTATTGGATTAACTCAGAAACCGTAATAGATAGCTGATTAAATGTAACAGAGAAAATGGGTGTCTTGTTAAGATCTACATATGTTACCTTGGATCCGAAAAGATTGGACCAACCGTTTTGGGCCTATGGGCCAAAAACCGAATTTTGATGTCTGAATTTAGGTTTTTTGCAAATAGCTCAAATACCATTGAAGATACAAATTTATATTCATACAAAAAATGTTCAGGAAGACATGACCTTTAAAATCAGGTCAAGGTCAAGGGTCAAGGTTACAACCAAAAAATCGTATTTCATGTTAAAGAATCAATAAATTTACATATTTAGAAGAAGATTGGTTTTATCCATGAATCAATAATTAAAACATTATGAAGCAAAATCAGGGAAAGACCTATATATATATTTATATTCGAACAATTGACGTACTAGTTGTGAATTGTATTTCTAAATGTTAATGCATTCAAAAGATATGAAAGACAAGGTATACACTTTCTGTTTTCAAAATTCATTTGAAATATGTGGGGCTCCTCATTGTGTCCTAGGAATCAAATAATCATTAAATTTTTGCCTTGGTAATCAAATAATCATTACATTTTTACCTTGGTAATCAATAAATTTTTGGCTTAGTAATCAAAAAGTATATAAAAATGCAAGCTAATAATCAAATAATCATTAAATAAATGCCCTTGTAATCAAATAATCATTAAATAAATATCCTGATAATCAGGTAATCAAGAACCCCATGACGGGCCTCATATGTTTGTCAGTAGAAAGGACCTATGAATATGTACTTGGCGATCATGATCACAAGTTTGAGATCAAGGATGACAGTTTTGCGATCAAGGATCAAATGACTTTGCAATCAAAGATCACAATCTTGCTATCAAGGATCAAAATGATCGCACTTTTGCGATCAATGATGCTATGCAATCCAGTTTTGATCACTGATCGTAACTTTTGTGATCATTGATCGCATATATCTGTATGATTATTCATCGCAAACAAAATCAATCCTTGATTGGAATCACTGACTACTAAAGGATAACAAATAATATCTTAGGTGTAACAAAAAGGGCCAATTTGATTTTTCCTTGTAGTTTAAAAGATAACTGTTGACTGTTTGAATGATTGCGAATAAAGCATACTTTTGCCTACTTGTTATGCCACCTATCAACCGTGATAAACGATTACATGTTAGATAAAGCATATTATCATATACTTAGACTAGATAAAAGCAAATTTTTACCTCAAGATAAAACATGTATTTTATGATGAAAATCCTTGATAATACGAGTTTGACTATTAGCGGGCTGATAAAGCTACTTTCGGAATTTATCACATGCCTTTCCGTCACAACTCGGAAGCTTTATCACACGCAAGTTCGGGTATTTCCGCTAAAATGAGAAGTATTGCATACGATTATGTTTCTATACTGCAATCTTAAATAGATCTATGCGAGGAATTTTTGTGAAAGGCTTAAAAATTATTTAAAAATGAAATGTTACAACAAATCGCATTTCTGTCTTTTTTATCTATAGGATATCGATTACCTGTCAACTCCATCAAAACTGAAACCAACACCGACGAAATTGATCACTGACAAAAACAAAAATGCCAACAACGAAAATAAATCATTTAAATATCTCTGCTATTGACTGAATAGCTTTAAGTATCTAATTTTTTTATTAAGTTAAAGTTCGATATTTAATTTCATTAATACATTATTTCTGTTTAATTTATCAGAATTATCTTTTGAATACAAAAATACATGAGGTGCATAATAAAGGGTAACTTTTTCTCTGGTGAACCAGGAATTCTTGGGATGTAGAAGTCATTTATTGAAAATATGAACACATATAAAAATGTTATTTCTGCATTAAAGGCCATACAATGTTATAGCAATTTCAGAGGAGAAGATCTTTTTATGCATTTCCCACTGGGTCCAATGTTAAACTAAGTTTTGCTACTGGTGGCCATGTCGGAAGACGGATCAGCACCAAAGTAACAAGCTTGGTCAAAATCTCACAAGTTTCATTTGTGCATTTTAAATTGAATCCATTCAATTGTTTTCCATGATATCTTTCATGTCTTTGTATGCATTTCCCCTTAGGGTCCAAATCATTGCTGGCAGTCATGTTGTATGATGGATCAGAACTAAAGTAATAGCACTTGGTCAGCTTCTAATAAGCAAAGATTGGATCAAATCTGTTAAGCAGTTCTCTAGAAGATCTTCTGTTAAATTAAGTTCACAGCTAGTGACACTTGGCCAGCACCTGACAGGCATCATTCATGTCATGTTTGATTTAAATCCGTTCAGCAGTTCTCTAGAAGATCTTTGTGTGCATTTCCCATAGGGTCCAATGCTCTCGGTCATGTAAGATGACAGATTGGCACCAAAGTAATAACACTTGGTCAGCATCTCATAAAAATCATTCATGCCAAGTTTGGTTCAAATCAATACAGTGGTTCTAAAGTAGAAGGTATTTGTATGCATTTTTCCATAGGGTCCAATATTAAAATTAAGATTATTGCTGGCGGCATGTCGGATGACACATCAGCACCAAAGTAACAACACTTCGTCAGCACTTCATAGGCACCTCATAAGCATATTTCATGCCCAGTTTGGTTCAAATCCATTCAGTGGTTCTCAAGAAGAAGTTCTTTGTATGAATTTTCCCATTAGGTCAATTGGTAAACTAAGTTCCCCGCTGGCGGCCATCTTGGAAGCGGTCGGAAACTTGAATGTGTTCAATAAAATTTAGTCCTTCACATGCTGAACAATTTAAACTTGACCTCTGTCTCAAAGCGTTTTTGAAATATTGGACAAAAAGAAAAAAATCACGAAAAAAATTTCCAATAAAGGATATATATAGGTACTTGGATTTTCTTCAAAATATCCGTGTGAGTAGATCTTAAAATACTGCACATTTTTCCAATTTAAACTTAACCTCTATCTGTTTTAGTTTTTTTAAATAAAAAATAAAAAAACATCAAAATTTTGAAAATTTTGCGGAAAAAGGGCAATGACGAGTCATCAGATTTTCTTCAAAATTTCAGCATGGGTAGATCTTCTCATGGTAATCATTTTTATCCTGTCAGATTTTTGATATCTGTAACGGTTTTGAGTTATTTGCCAAAAAACTGTAATTTACCCTTATGTTCTATTTTTAGTAACTGCAGCCATGTTGTTTGACCTAAGACATACAAAATAACAAATTTGAAACTAGATACCTTAAAAATGATTCAGCTAAAGTTTGGTTCTATTTGACCCAGTGGTTTCAGAGGAGAAGATTTTTGAAAGTGAGCTAGCGACAGTCGGACGACGGACGACGGACGCCAAGTGATGGCAATAGCTCACCCTGGCGTAGCCAGGTGAGCTAAAAAAAACATGTTCACTAAAATTGGTGATATATCTATCTTAAGTTTGCAAAAATTAAAGTTACTATTAAACTGTTGAAAACTTTGAATTAACTTCAATCTACATCCCTGCTCTATATGGAATAAAAAAGATAGCAGGAAACACCTACTATGGCCGAAAAACATAGCCACATGCCAGAAAGTAAATAGGAACTGCACAAGAAAAAAACCTCTGTATGTTTAAGTAAATCAGTATAATATTTTTCATTATTTTGATAATCTATTGAAGGATATGGAATGAATGTGCATGTGACAAAAACGCATACGATACATAGAAAACTCCTGACCAGTTTATCAAGGACAGGGATTTTATTCCTCTCTACATCTCGAAGTCGCTTGAGGTTCTTCAACCAGCGGTGAACAATATTCACCCTCTCAAGTGGGACCAAGAAGGCCCTAGAGTGCATAAAGCGGTATTCTTGACAAGAATAATATCAAGGTCTCTCCCTTGCTCTCCACCCGCCACGGAGTGCCAAATTGGGCGATACTTAGGGTTATCCAGCTGAAAGCACAGGGGTTACAAGAAGAGAATAAAAATGTTGAGCAACATCGATCGCAGCTAGGTCTGCCAATTTATTTGCGGACAGATCTTTTGCTTAAAGCTTCTAGGAAAATATGATCTGTGAGGTTCCCAACAGGCTGTATCGGAAAACCATCGTTTCCAACCTATGTCAAAATAGACTTTTCAGCTAAAAATTAAAATAGTCCAAGGATAAACTGAGACGTTTACAGTTTTTTCACAATTTTTGTATTCATTCGATTCATGTTAGATTATTTATGGCTCAATTTAACGCATACAACCAAAAGCCAAAAACAATTAACAGTTATGTTAAAGGGAACAAGTTTTTTTTTTGTAAAAGTAAAGCATTTCCGAAGATGATGATAATAATATGATATCGAATACACAAAAAGTCCCTTTTATTTTATGTTTTGAGTAAAAAGACAGAAAATTATTTCTTTAGAGCTGTCCTGGCAATGCCAGGATGAGATTTGCAATCATTTGACGTCCATCTGTCGTCCGTCGCCCCTCGTCGCAAACTTTTCACTCAAAGATAATCTCCTCTGAAACCACTCTGCCAATTAGAAACAAACTTGGTCACAATATTCCTCGGATGGTCTTCTTTGAATTGTATCCGGCAAGTCCGTACCTTATTCAAGATGTACGCCATTAGGAATATAGTTTTTACATGGGACCTTATGGAACAGACATTCAGACATCTCAGAAGCTACATTTTCAATTAAATCCAAACTTGGTCATTAGATGGTCCCTTAAACATTGTTAAATAAAGTTATCCAGCCGGTCTCTTCCTCATCCAAGATTTCCGGTCAGTAGGGACGATAGTTTAACATTTCAACCTATGGAAAGCACGTTCAAAGTTCTTGCCCTTAGAAACTATCAGGCCAATTAGAACCAGAGTTAGTCGAAATGGTCTTTGGATCGGCCCTTCCAAAAAAGTTATAAGGCAGGACAGCATGCCACATCCAAGATTACCACCAACAGGAAACAAAGTTTTGACCCTGGATTGAATGAAAACGCAATCAAAGATCTTCTCAAACACTACTAGTTCAATTATCACGAATTTAGTCACAATGGTCCTTAGATAGTCCCCTTCAAGTTATCCGGTATTCCATACCTTACCAATTATTATAGCTGCCAGCAGGGAACAATGTTTTGACATTTGACTCTATGGAAAAACATTCAAATATCTTCTCAGAATTTGCTAGTCCAGTTAGAACCATAGTCACAACAGTCCTCAGATGAACGTCTACAAAAATGTATACTGCAGATTCCTACGCATTCAAGATAAGCAACAGTAGTTTAAATTGGATAAGGTCTCCGCAACCACTGATCTAATTGGAAATATACTTGATGACAAAAACTCCCTTTCATTTTATGTTTTAAGTAAAATGACAGAAATATATTCTTATGGGCTCCCCCGTGCTATGCAAGGGATAGGTTTTGCCATCACTTGGCGTCTGTCCTTCGTCCGCCTGACGTAAACTTATCACTCAAAGAACTACTCCTCTTAAACAATTTTGCTAATTACAAACAAACGTTGCCCCCTTTAAAAATTGTATCCAGCAGGGCCGTATCTTATCCAAGATATTTGCCATCTAGGAGGTCAAGATAGTTTTAATATTGGACCTATGGAACAGAATTCAAATATCTTCTTCTCATAAACTATCAGTCCAATTATATTTTTGTATAACCAGTCTTAGTCAAAATGGCCACTAGATGGTCCCTTCAGAAAAAGCACCCAGCCTGACCTTATCTCATCCATGATTGCCGGTCAGAGGGGAACATAGTTTTAACATTGGACCTCATGGAAAACACGTTCAAATTTTTCCTCTTAGAAACTATTAGGAAAATGAGAACCACACTTAGTCGCAACGGTCTTTGGATTGTTCCTTCCAAGATGACCACCATCGGGAAACAAACTGTGGACCTTGGACTGTATGGAAAACACATTCAAAGACCTTCTCCTCAGGAGCTATAAGTACAATTATAATGAAACTTAGTCCCTGCCAAACGAAAATATCCGGAGGGTCTATATTTAATCCAAGATGGTCGCAAGCAGGGTCCAATATCTTGACATTGGGCCTTATGGAAAAAAAAACATTCAAACATTTTCTTTTCAGAAACTTGCATCCAAACATCGTCACAACTGTCGTTAGAAGGTCATCTTCAAAAAAGTATCCTGCAGATCCCTACCTCAGTGAAGAAAGCCACCACTAGGAACATATTTTATATATGATTCAATTAAGAAAGTTTCCGGAACCACTGATCCAATTGGAACTTAACTTGATCGCAAAAAGTCCCTGGTGGCCCCCTTTAAAATTTGCGTTTGACATGTCTGGAACTAGTCCAAGATGACATCCAGCAGGAAACATGATATAACATCGGAAATACAATTCATTTTTCCATGCCAGTCATGGTCAAGGTGATCCACACCTGCTTTTGAAAACCTCTTTTTATGCCCCCGCGACGATTAGTCGGGGGCATATTGTTTTACCCTTGTCCGTCGTCTGTCCGTCCATCCGTCCGTACGTACGTTTGTCCGTCCATCCGCAGCAGGGTACATAGTATGTCCAGGCTGTTTCTCTCGCAGATTTTATGGTAGGAAATTTTTATTTTACAGATCATTTTGGCAAATATTGTAGATCTGCCTTTTGGTATTGATTTTGATATTGGTCCATTTTTCCGAAAATATACGTTGTTGAATAATTTTTGTAGGAAGTTTTTATTTTACAGATCATTTTGACATATGTTATAGATGATAGATGTGCCTTTTGGTATTGATTTTGATATTGGTCTGTTTCTCCGGAAGATATACATTGTTGAACTTAGTCATTTTTAAATGAATGTGACATAGAGGGTACACAGTTTGTCCGGGCTGTTTCTCCTACAGTTTTTATGGTAGGAAATTTTTATTTTACAGATCATTTGTATATATGTAAGATGTGCCTTTTGATATTGATTTTTACAATGGGAAATTTTTCTAAAAACATACATAGCTGAATAAAGCCTTTTTGCGATTTTCTCGTAGATAGGACATGGTTTGTCTGACCGAGACATCCTACAGTTTTATGATTGAAAGTTTTTATTTTGTAGATCATTGTTTCATATATTACAGATGTGCCTTTTAGTATTAATTTTGATTTTGGAGTATTTTTCTGAAAAAAAAATACATTGGTGAACTTAGTCGTATTTTATTTATTTATTTTTTTTGCGATTTTGACTCAGAGAGTACTCAGCCAAAATATAGTTTGCGGGGGGGGGGGGCATCATTTGTGTCTTGATTACTAAGAAACTGTACCTTGCGCGGGGGCATTTCATCCTCTAGTTTCTAATAAGTTTCAAATATCAAGTTATAAAATTACAGCAACTTTGGGATTGCGAACATAAAAACAATACACTCTATGCAATAAGTGATTGTTCATGAATGCTTGTGGTAAGATTTTAAAAAGTTGCAATATAATAGGATTTTCCTCCTTGACGTCAGAGGTTTGAATTTCTTTTTCTTTTAATTTGGGATAAATGGATATTTCCTTTTTATCTCAATTAAGGCAATTTTACACTGTTACAGGATGTTAAAAAATTAGCTTTTAATTTTCAATGCATATAGAATTAGCGTTTTTGTGAAACATATGACTTTTGCAAAAATTCCACATTTTTGAAATTTACATAAAAAACTATTTGACAATTTAAAAAAAATTGAAACGATATAAAAAATACAAAAGTATAAATGTTTAACGTGCATTTTACAGATCCAAAATCGTGCATATAATAAAAAAAGTCACCAAAGATCAAACTTTTATCCTTATGCTATACAGCGTTAATTTCTTCAGCTTTGCCCACCAAAAATGCTAATTTGCATATGTAAATTATATTTTATGACACCATTAATTGGATTCTCGGAACCTCCTATTGCTATCGTCAGAATCACTCAATATCCTTAAAAAGCCCTTTGATTAGAAATTTTAGTATTTCTTACATGCGTATAGTAAATTCAAAGCAACATTATAAGAAAGACTTCTCTTTTTAAAATTTGTGGCAATATTACATCAGTACGTTCCCATTACCAGAAGTAGCAAAATCTGTCTCGTTTTCCAAAAAAAAAATCTTTTTTTTTTTTGCAGTTTTTCCAAATCTCTGCCAAAAAAGAAATGTCGATCAAAGAGTGATCCATTTACCATCAATAGTGTATTATAAATCACTGACCGATCAGTCGACAACCCTTCAGAGTTAAAAATTTTAATTAATCATTAAAGATTTAATGATCATTCCTATCTATCCGTTGTCTTTAGTATTTTTATTTTTCTAGGTATACTACAAGCAAATAACATTCCATATGAAAAAGGAAAAAAAAACAACATTTTGTCTCTTGTATTGACAGCGTCACCAAAATAATAATCGATCTGATTTAAAAATCCATTTTTCGCATTAACTAACATAATGTAATCATTTTTACGAAATATAAAGGAACTCATTACAGCTAAAAACAACGCAAGCAACGTTTTACCGATTGTGAAAAAGTAGTATAGACATTTGAATAATCTTGCAAATATTACATCAAATGTTTTCAATCAACAACATCCATCTTTCAAACGCTTCTTAAAGTAAACTTACATCGGAGTAAACAGTATTAAAAACGTTTCGTTAAGAAAAATGTGTTCTACCATGGCACAAGCACCACTAAAGAACTGTGATATATGTGATAAACAAGCTGGAAAACATTTTTGTGTAGATTGTCAACGATTTTTTTGTGATGAATGTAAACTGGAACATGTAGGATCAGTATTAGGTAAACACCATATTTTACAAAATTACGACAAGGCAGACGTTAAGGCATTTAGGTGTTAAATACATGAACAACCTACGATTTATTTTTGTGATACATGCACACTTTTATTGTGCAAAATATGTTTGCCGAACGCGCATATGACACATGAATTTTCTCTAATCGAGAATGCTTCTGCAAGAGAAAGAAAATCACTGCAAAGAGATGTTAGTCTTACGAGCGCTTCTGTCAGCACACTTGAACTTAAAGTTTCTTCAATATTGAAGTGTGTAAAGAAAATTAAAGCAAAAAATGCTGAAACAATACAGGAGATAAAGAAACGAGGCGAGGATATAAAAGAATTGGTGGACACGATAACAAGCTTCTATATTGACACTGTCAAAAAAGAAGAAGCAAATCAAATTGCCCAAAAGCGTGAGGATAAAAGAAAAATCAAAGAATCAATCGAGGATGGCAAACTCTTTTTAAGAACTGCAAGTTCAGTTTTACAGAATGAAAGCGGTCCTGGATTGTTGACAAAAGTTCCTGGAGTTAAACAAACTTTGAAACAATGCACGGACAAGATATCTGTTTTGCTGAAAAAAGACACAGATAACTTTGAAAGTATTCTCTTCAAACCAGCATCATTAGGGGAAGAGAATGAGATCAAACTTCAATCTGTAATTAGATACTTAGAGAATAACAGGTATTACGATACTCCAATAGACAAATATATTTCAAATTAATCGACGTACAATACATGCCGCAAAAAAACTTTCAATTTTCAAAAATTAAATAGTTAAGGAGGCTCACTCCTGATTTTGTTTACATCAAGGATTTCTTGAAACCTATTTCAATTGATTAAGCATTGTATACTAAATGAAGTGGGAGATAAAATGGTCCGTGTGCTTTTAACGGAGGTACAAGTCATTAGATTTTGATGGGAAATGGATTTCTCTGGATTTTCGTTTAGTTTAATATATTTATCTAAAAGCTATGAAGTTATGCCATGGATTTTATGAAAACTTGTCAGGTGTCTTAATATTACCCATAGAAGTCAATCATGAAATGAAAAGTGGTAGTCTGTGTGCAAAATACTTGTAGCCATTGAACTGGAGAAAACAGGAGAAGTTGCGAAATCGGACATAAGATTAAAATTGTGATGAGCCACCTTAAATAACAAAATACCGAAGAAATTAATTTCTGCATATTCCCATTTCGACAACTTATGTCTCTTCATTGCAGATAAAATAATAAAAATGGAAATCTAATACCGAAACATGTGGAAAATCTGACACAGAACAAACTATCAATAGAATCGATATAAGGGATCCGAAAATCAGCTAAGGACAGAGCTATGCAAGAAGATACTCCTTAGTTTTGAACAAAATTTTGCACAATTTAGATATTGCAAGTTTCAATGCAATCATTTTTTGGGCCAGCACCGAAGTACCGGCTACGGGGGTGTTGAATACTCTCGGTCTCGGGGACTAACAGTCCACCAGCAGAGACATCGGCCCAGTGGTAATAAATAGCAAAATACCAAAGTTACTGTAAATTCAATTTCTGCATATGCACATTTCGACCACTAATGTCTCTTCAGTACAGATAAAATCAAAATATTTGGAAATCCGTATACCCAAACATGTAGTGACATGTAGTTCTGAGGTAACAAAGTTTTATTACAGTTTTTTTTTTTTGCTGGATCGGGAGTGTTGCTAAAATAGCATCTGCCTAATTGCTTAAATAGTATCTGCCTAAGACACCAAGACAAAGCAAAATAAAGTCTTTTCGCCTTGATGTGTGTACTGTTTTGGTTTTTTATGGTGTTTTTGGTATATGACAACAGATTAATCATTAAATCTATAAGATTGGAATTTTTGTTCCTAAGCATTTCGATTTTGAACTAAAATGAATTAATGAATCATCAAGGGCATTTATATAGTTAGCTTATAAAAAAATAAATATATTATTTGAAATTTGGAAACTAAGACGAATGGTAAGTCTTGATGTGTAAATCTTAAAAGAAATAAAAACGGATGACTTTTAATCCGTGAAATCCATGACCAATCGATCTTTACTAAAATTCTGTTGGGTAAGCGCCTCAAAGCAGATCATGTTAAGTTAATATAATGCTTTTTAGGTTTAATAAATGAAGTGATTATAAAAAGATGTGACCAGCATTATATTTTGAAGATATACTGTCACGTCAAATAATAACATATATTATTTAAATGAATGTCGATTTGAATAAACTGCGAATAATAAGGATATTGATAATGATAATAATAATTATAAAACTAACAATGATAATAAGACATAACTTTGTTTGGTGGCAAACACAAAAGTTGAAAAAAAAATCTCCAACTGCAACAATTTTAATGAGCTGTATGGCCACCTCGGAAATCCATTCCTCATCAGCAGCAATAGAACTCAAACAAAGGAAATCCACAATTTCAAAATTGTTAAAAAGGCACACAACCAAACGAAATCCGAACAATCAGTAATACCAAATAAAGCCAAGGACAAAACCACGATGGAGGGAGTCAATCATTCGGTTTCAGAACCGACTCTATTTGAAACAATCTGAGTAGAAGTTTATAATTTGTTTAAAACGCACAACTAAATCAAAACATAACATTCAGCAGAAAACAAGTTTTTTTCTAAAAATCATTTGTTTCTTGATTGGTTTCCATGACAAGTCAATGTTTCCTTATTCAAGCAATTTTATATCCCGTTTCAAGAATACTGTAAATGGTTTCCCTATTACCTGCGAAAAGCATACTTGTGTAATCAAAATACATTATCAACAAATTACTACTTTCTGAAAATCTAATTTTTTTTTATATTGTGTCCAAGGCAAAAGTTGTAATTTTGAAATGTCCAATGCTTTGGAGCCATTGCTGACATTACAAACACCATACCAATTAAGCTTTATTGATTTAGTAGGTATGGTTTCCAAAAAACAGTTAAGACATAGTGAAAAACATAAAAAAATATAATTTTTTCCATAGCGTTAGTGTGGCAGATCCCACCCTTTTCTGAGCTCTATAAATGTACCAACTTGATTCACTCTCACAGCTTACGAGTCTTGTTCGGTAAGAATTGAAGCGGAAAACGTTAGAAGAGAAATAAAAAGAAAAGTAAGAAACACTGCAAAAAATAAGTCTCAACAAACTTCATTTGGGACACTAAAATAAGAAACACAGTCAAACAATAAGTTTGCACTAATAAGACATAAGCTTTCGAAATGGCCATATGCAGAAACTATATTTACAGCACGTTCGGTATTTAGTTAGTTGTTACCAGTGGGTCGATGCCTCTGCTGTTGGTTCCCGACGTTATTAACCAGCCAAATAGTCCGTCCTGGCCTGGTTCTAACCTGAAATCCAATTTTATTTTGAAACAATATCTAATTTTTGTAAATTTTGTTGAAACTAAGGAGAATCTCCCTCATGGAAAGAAATAAGTTATCGAAATGGCCAAATGGAGAAACTAAGTTTACAGTAAGTTCGTTGTTTATTTTTTTTTACCAGTTTGTCGATGCTTCTGCTATTGGACGAGGGTTCTGAACCAAAAGACGATTATATCTGAAAACTTGTAATGTTCAAGCTTTTGTAAATTTTGTTAAAAAGGGGGAAAATTTCCCTAGGCTTTGATCTTGGCTGATTTTGGCTTTCCACTTTGATCACATTGGCTATTACTTCACTATCAGCTTTTACATTGTAAACATCTTTGAGTTTAAGGTCTTCTAAACGTCAAGATTTTATTTGCATTGAAGAGAAATAAATTGGTCTTTTTAATTTAAAATAAGTTATTTATACTTAAGAGATTTAAAACTTAAAAAAATACTTTGAAATGCTAAAAAACTGTGTTTTCTTAAATTTATTTATTATTATTTTTTAGACAGCAAAGAAACAAGACAATTCAGATAATGCCAAGGTAAGGCAACTTATCACAACGTTATATCTATACTAAAAAAAGTGTACAGTACGAAAACTTAAATACCCGTAAATAAAGACAAATAAAATCTTTCTGGATACTTTTTAAAAAGCATTATGCTTATTTTAATGTCAGTGAATTATTGCGCAAAACCGTTTTTGACATTTTTACTTGCACTACTTAGCCCATCTTTATAAATTTCATTTATTTTATTCTGTTCTTTTCAATGTTGTGGTCTTGGAGTTAGTAGTCTACCTGTATTGGGTTTCATTTGTTTGTTCATTAAACGAGACATACCAAACAACAGGTTTTTGGTACCCATAAACCGGTTTAACCTACAGCTAGTTCTTGCTAGTGCCAGTACCAAGTCCGGCTTTTGGGTTCCCATAAACCGGTTTAACCCTACCGCTGGCTGTTGCCAGTGCCGGTACCAAGACCGGCTATCCCGAATTCCTATCGTTATCTATGTTTGTCTTTTGTCATTTTATTGTTTTTCTTGTGCAGTTCCCTGGTTGATTGTGACATGTGATTGTTATGTTCGGTCGTTGTAGGTGTTTCCTGTTATCTTCTTTTCATTAATTCCAATTTTGATCTCGCTTGAGGGGGTGAATATTGTTCACCTCTAGTTGAAGACTTTCAGGCGACACCAAGATGTAGACAGGAATAAAAGCCCTGTTCTTGATAAACTGGAGTTTCCTATGTATCGTGTGCGCTTTGTCACATGTACATTCACTCAATATCCTTTCATTTTTTCCTATTTCCTATCGTTGTATACGGTTGTCTTTTGTCTTCTTATTGATTTTTTGTGTACCGTTCCCATGTAGCTAATGGCAGATGATTGTATTTTTTTTTTGCCATTGTAGGTGTTTGCTCTTATCTTCTGTTGATTAATTGCATAATTCATTTTCAAATTGCCGCCGTTTGTGAAAAGAAACACAGTTCCCATCTGATTGCAGCTTTCTTTTGTCCCGCTCCAGCTTAACAATATTGTGATAGTAAGTACCTCTTTATGATTTTTCCAATACTTTTTGTAAGCGTTTCGTCTCTGCTTGTTGACTACTAGTACCCGAGAGTAAACACCAACTGTGTAGTAAGTATTTTGCTGCTGGTCTGAAAACTAATTCTTTTTAGAAGCCTGTTATATCCATTTTTAATTTGATTTTTTTTTTTAAAAACCAAGAACTATCTCCCACGTGCAAAGCTCTGTTTTCGATAATTCTTGTTTTTTTACATTATCATCATTTTATTATATATAACCAATGGGTCGTTGCCTTTGCTTATGGACTATTATATTTTGTATTCGAAAGCATTTGCCGGCCGATATACTGTTCTTTGACACTTGCCTTTAAACCGAGAACTACAAATATCTATTTTTTAACTAAGTGATGTCTCCTTTTTGCGAAACTGTGTCCTTAGATGATTTTGACTTTCTTTTTTTAGACTAACTGTTTTTACTCTTATAGCTTTATGCATTTCATTCTTTTTATTTGATTTTTACTGAAGGGCCGTAACTTGTCTAAATGCCCAGCTCCCCAAATTATGCCTGTCTTTACATATATATGAACAAAACATACTTAATCTAATGTTTTACTTTTCTTAAATAGATGCAGTTGATATATCAAACTTTGCAACTTTAACGCCAAAATATGAATAAGACTGAATACATTGGGTGAACTTTCCCTGTCTGATCAGCAATATACCTGCCTCTCCAGCCTATGGATTGAGCATTTCACAGCTGATTCGTTACTGTCGGGAATGTAGTGTATACAATGATTTTTTTAACAGAGCAAAAACTCTGTCAAAATAGCTGCTTAGTCAGGGATTTGTGCAGCCTTTCATCGCTTCAGACATTTTATGGCCGTCACCATGAAATCATTGACAGATATGACGTGTATGTGTCCCTAATGAAAACAGACATTTTCAGCTAGATTTCACATCTTCACGGATTGGACGTAACCGGTTTCGACTCAACCCTGGATTGACTCACTGATAGTATGACGGGTGCCGATGTGGCTGTCTTAGGTCCTTGTTTTGTCTTTATTTTTCTCTGTGTCCGTGCTTGCCGTGTCTTTGGTCTTCGATTTTTGTAATCATCACTTCCTTTGTTTCTTCAGTATTCTACTGCCGTTGTTTCATGAAAAATTTGAAGTTACAGCATATTAGGACTTTATAAAATTCAAAGTTGAATAACTGCCCACAAACCACATGCATGATATTATTTGTGATATATGGGAGTCTCTGTATATTTTGTAGTTTGAAATGATACAATTTTTAATCTTTTCAAGCTGAATAAAACCAAATAAATTGTGTTGAATATATGTGGGAAGGGGTAATATGTTTGCAATTGAGGAGACTGAAGTAAGTGCAATGTCCAAAAGCAAATTTTGTAATTGCTTACATATGCTGAAACTTTATTTTATCAACTTTTCCAAGTTATATATCAAATTCATGAAGTATTTACATCTCTAATTCAAAACAGCAAACATTCTGAAAAACGGAAACTTCCCATTTTGCATACATTTTCGTGCAGAACGGCCAAACAAAGACCTATAAAAAATTTAAATCTATTTAAATGATCTACTTTATGTCCGCTATAGTGAAATACACACAAATATATGCATACGACGTTATCTTTTTATTATTTAGAGCCTGATTATTTTAAAATTTCCTTTATTTAAAGGAGGAAGGCGGCTAATTTTTGCATTTTTGAAGGTACAATATGTCAGAAACTTAAATATTTTCATAAAAAATGTTTTGCTTATATATAAACCATTATTACATTGGCAAATATTAAATAAATATTCAAATTTGAACGACCCAAAAGTAATAAAGTCCAAATTGAGAAAATATAAAAAAATCCAAAAATTTCAATTTTTCAAAAAGATTATACCGTAAATCAAACTTTTATGGACTTACACAGTCTTATTATCTGACATTGTATCACAACTGATAAATTAGGTAAAAAATCAGATCAAATTACGAGATTTGTTTATCTGAAAGGAAATATGGTAGGAGAATATTTTTTTGTATCCCCAGATCATGAAGGTGGCGAAAAGTTGCCCAACTTGTGTAGTTTTGAAATTTCCAATGCTTGGAGCAATTTCTGACATTACCCACATCGTACCAATAAAATTTTATGGATCTAGTATAAATGGTTTCCAAGAAAAAGCTAAAAACAGTGAAAAAAACCCATAAAAATTTTATTTTTTCCATAGTGTTAGTATGGCAGTTCCCTTCTTTTTTCAGTCTTATAAATGAACCAACTTGATTGACCCCTTTTGAAAAAGTCTAACAGTGTATGAGATCTTGTTCGCCAAGAATTGAAGCAGAAAACCTCAGACAAAAATAAAATGAAAACTAAGAAACGCAGCAGAAACAAAAAAAAATTCTCCACACACTTCATTTGGGAGACTTTACAAAACAAAACACAGAAAAACAATAAGTTTGCACTAAAGAGACATAAGCTTTCGAAATGGCCATATGCAGAAACTAAATTTACAGCACGTTCGGTGTTTAGTTATTTGTTAGCACTCGGTCGATGCCTCTGTTGTTAGTCCCTGAGGGTATTCACCAGCCAAGTAGTCCGTCCTGTATCGGTTCTGACCCGAAAGCCAATTTTAGTTTGAAACAATATCGAAATTTTTGTAATTTTGTTGAAAACATAGGAAAATCTCCCTCATGCAAAGCTCTTTCCCTAGAATTTTGGCTTTCCATTTCGATCATTTTTTTATTATTTTCCGTTGTCGAAATTGCTTTTCCAAATACTGACTACACAGTCATTTCGTTATTTAGTAAATATATCTAAATACCGAAGTCACTGTGAATTTACTTTCTGCATATGCGCATGTCGACAACTTATGTCTCTTCAGTGCATGTAAAATCTAAATGTTTGGAAATAATGGAATTACGATTTTATCTGAAAACTTGCAATATTTAAACTCTTGTAAATTTTCTTGAAAACTTAGGAAAATTTCCTGGATGCAACGTTTTGTCCTGGGCTAATTTTGGCTTTCCATTTTGATTATTTTGGGTATTACTTCTCGAACAACCTTCACATGTAAACATCTTTGACTTTCATATCTTCCAAATGTTTAGATTTTATTTGCACAGAAGAGAAATAAGTTTGTCAAAATGGGCAAATGCAAAAACTAAACTTCAAATAAGTTCGGTATTAAGTTATTCATTATAAATTCATGTTTTCGACAAGAGTCTTGAAAGTACTTAATAATTATAGTATGGTTATTATTCACAATACACGGGGAAACGAATACCTAAGGAAGAACGAATAAAGGAAGAATTATAAAATTCAAAATTATGGCAATTTACAAAACACGAATTGATATAGTATGACAAAGACAAACAAATAAACAAAAATGAACAAGAATGCCACATAACTAAAGCACTAAGTCTAGCAGTGTAAACCCCAAAAAAAACTTAGGTATCATTAGGTGCTCCGGAAGGGTAAGCATTGTCTGCTTCACGCTTGGCACCCGTAATACTGCCAGTGAAAAGTCTGGTTTTGTCACATTCGGTGTTAGTCAGTCCGGTAAAACTCTGGATCTACTTAAAGATATGTATTCTCATTTGTGAAATAGAAACATTGTAAAGGTCTGTCAGATATTTGTGACGACCGTACAACTTCTGTAGTGACAACAGTGACTGAACATACCCTTGATGTATAACTTTTGAGACAGTAATTTCGTTCTGTGTACAAAATCGATGTACAAACGACAGGCACGGCAATACAGAATGAATCGGGAAATATACACGCCACATGCCGGAGATATGAGAATATTACTGCTCAAAAACGGGAAGTTCACCATTGGAAAGTTGAAATCATCACACTTGTCGTAAAGTTTAGTTTTCAGACGTCCAGAGTTGTCAATTTAGAAGTAAAGGTCCATGTATGATGATGATGCTGTTGCATCAGTGGTCTCTTTAATTTCTAGTATATATGGGTATATCCTTAAATTGTGGATAGCTAAAAATGTTTTCTTAATTTTTTTTTTCATTTTTTTAGACAGCAAAGCAACAGGACAATTCAGATAATGCCAAGGCAAGGCAACTTATCACAATTTATATCTATACAATAAAAAGTGTACAGACTTAATTACCCGTAAATAAAGAGGCATTAGATCTTTCATGTTTCTTTTTAAAAAGCATTATGCTTATTTTAATGTCAATGAATTATTGCATGAAACCATTTTTGATGTTTTTTTTTATTTGCATAACTTGGTGGTAGGGTTAAACCGGTTTACAGGTATCCAAACCTCCTGATTTCTCTGTCCCGTTTAATAAAAAAACAAATGAAACCCAACACAGGTAGACTACTAATTCCAACACCACAACCTTAAAAAGAAAAGAAAAGAAAAAACAAAATTTATAAAGACTGGTCAAGTTATGCAAATAAAAAAAAAAACATCAAAAATGGTTTCGTGCAATAATTGATTGACATTAAAATAAGCATAATGCTTTTTAAAAAGAAACATGAAAGATCTAATGCCTCTTTATTTACGGGTAATTAAGTCTGTACACTTTTTATTGTATAGATATAAATTGTGATAAGTTGCCTTACCTTGGCATTATCTGAATTGTCCTGTTGCTTTGCTGTCTAAAAAAATGAAAACAAAATTAAGAAAACATTTTTAGCTATCCACAATTTAAGGATATACCCATATAAACTAGAAATTAAAGAGACCACTGATGCAACAGCATCATCATCATACATGAACCTAGTCAACATTCCCATTTTTGCGATCCGTCACGAGTCATCGATCCGTCACCGATCAGTCATGATTCAAAAGTCATCCGTCAGATTATTCATCGGTCAGCATTCATCCGTCAGGAGTCAGCGTTCCTAACCCACAGGTAGTTTGTACTCGTCATCCGTCATCCGTCACTGTTCAGCATTCGGCCAATCAGATTGCATTAGTCATCCGTCACCCGTCATTTTTAATTCCAATTCAGGTCATGGTCTCATATGCGTTATGGTCTCATGTTCATTTACTCCTAACTTTTCGTAAAATAATTAAAATAAAGGAATGCTAGTGTTTTTGTAGTGATAATGCATCGGCGTGCGAATGAAAAAGAAAAAAAAATATACAACATAGAATATAAATTAATCAATTTTTCAAATTTATACTTTCAAATTCTATTTCAATACAAAAATCTGTGAATTCTTACCAATAAAGTTAATGATACTTGAAACGGGAAATTAAATGAATATTTCTAAGATTTATTAGTAATTTTTATCATATGCGTTATGGTCTCATGTTCATTTACTCAATATCCTTTCGTAAAATAGTTAAAATATAGGAATGCTAGTGTTTTTGCAGTAATAATACATCGGCGTGCGAATGAAAAAGAAAAAAAATATACAACATAGAATATAAATTAATCAATTTTTCAAATTTTTACTTTCAAATTCTATTTCAATACAAAAATCTGTGAATTGTTACCAATAAAGTTAATGACACTTTAAACGGGAAATGAAATGAATATTTGTAAGATTTATAAGTATTTTTCACATATTTTTTCATTTTTATGTAATTTTTTACACAATAATGTGTAAAAGGAAACTTTCGCACTGACCAGTGTCTATGTAATGACTAAAATGAAGATTCATAAGTAATTTTTTTCTCCCATTTTTTTATGTCATCCAATTTTGAACAAGATAATGTGTAAAAGGAAAGTTTCGCACTGACCGGTATATATTTAATGACTAAATGAAGATTTATCATTTTTTATCACATTTTTTTCATTTTCATGGAATTTTTAGCAATAAAAATGTGTAAAAGGAAAGTTCTGCATTGACCGGTGTATATGTTTTGACTAAAATGAAGATTCATAAGAAATTTTTTATCACATTTTTTTTCATTTTAATGGAATTTTGAACAAAATAATGTGTAAAAGAAAGTTTTGCACGGATCGGTATACATGTAATGACTAAAATGAAGATTCATAAGTTTTTTTATCCCATTTTTTTCATTTTCGTGGAATTTTGAACAAAATAATGCGTAAAAGGAAAGTTTCACACTGACCGGTATATATTTAATGACTAAAATGAAGATTTATTAGTAATTTTTTATCACATTTTTTTTTTCATTTTCATGGAATTTTTAGCAAAAAAAAAGTGTAAAAGGAAAGTTTTGCACTGACCAGTGTCCATGTATTGACTAAAATGAAGATTCATAAGAAATTTTTTATCCCATTTTTTCATTTTTATGGAAATTTGAACAAAATAATGTGTTAAAGTAAAGTTTCGCACTGACCGGTATATATTTAATGACTAAATGAAGATTAATTAGTAATTTTTTTATCACATTTTTCATTTTCATGGAATTTTGATCAAAATAATGTGTAAAAGGAAAGTATCGCACTGACCGGTGTCTATGTAATGACTAAAATGAAGATTTATCAGTGATTTTTTTATTAGATTTTTCATTTTCATGGAATTCTGTACAAAATAATGTGTAAAAGGAAAGTTTCGCACTGACCGGTATATATTTAATGACTAAAATGAAGATATATCAGTATTTTTTAATCGCATTTTTTCATTTTCATGAAATTTGGAACAAAATAATGTGTAAAAGGAAAGTTTAGCACTGACCGGTGTCTATGTAATGACTAAAATGAAGATTCATCAGTAATTTTTTTATCCCATTTTTTCATGTCATGGAATTTTGAACAAAATAATGTGTAAAAGGAAACTTTCGCACTGACCTATATATATTTTAAATGACTAAAATGAAGATATATCAGTATTTTTTTATCGCATTTTTTCATTTTCATGGAATTTTGAACAAAATAATGTGTAAAAGGAAAGTTTCGCACTGACCGGTATATATTTAATGACTGAAATGAAGATTTATCAGTAATTTTTTATCGCATTTTTTCATTTTCATGGAATTTTTAACAAAATAATGTGTAAAAGGAAAGTTTCGCACTGACCAGTGTCTATGTATTGACTAAAATGAAGATTCATAAGAAATTTTTTATCCTATTTTTTCATTTTTATGGAAATTTGAACAAAATAATGTGTTAAAGTAAAGTTTCGCACTGACCGGTATATATTTAATGACTAAATGAAGATTAATCAGTGATTTTTTTATCACATTTTTCATTTTCATGGAATTTTGAACAAAATAATGTGTAAAAGGAAAGTTTCGCACTGACCGGTGTCTATGTAATGACTAAAATGAAGTTAAATCAGTGATTTTTTTATTAGATTTTTCATTTTCATGAAATTCTGTACAAAATAATGTGTATAAGTAAAGTTTCGCACTGACCGGTATATATTAAATGACTAAAATGAAGATATATCAGTATTTTTTTTAATCGCATTTTTTCATTTTCATGAAATTTGGAACAAAATAATGTGTAAAAGGAAAGTTTAGCACTGACCGGTGTCTATGTAATGAATAAAATGAAGATTCATCAGTAATTTATTTATCCCATTTTTTTATGTCATGGAATTGTGAACAAAATAATGTGTAAAAGGAAAATTTCGCACTGACCGGTATATATTTAATGACTAAAATGAAGATGTATCAGTATTTTTTTTATCGCATTTTTTTCATTTTCATGGAATTTTGAACAAAATAATGTGTAAAAGGAAAGTTTAGCACTGACCGGTGTCTATGTATTGACTAAAATGAAGATTCTTAGGTAATTATCATCCCATTTTTACATTTTCATGGAATTTTGAACAAAATAATGTGTAAAAGGAAAGTTTCGCACTGACCGGTATGTATTTAATAACTAAAATGAAGATTCAACAGTAATTTTTTTATTGCATTTTTTCATTTTCATGGAATTTTGAAGAAAAAAATGTGTAAAAGGAAAGTTTAGCACTGACCGGTGTCTATATATTGACTAAAATGAAGATTCATAAGTAATTTTTTATCCCATTTTTTTCATTTTCTTGGAATTTTGAACAAAATAATGTGTAAAAGGAAAGTTTCGCACTGACCGGTATATATTTAATGACTAAAATGAAGATTTATCATTATTTTTTATCACAATTTACATTTTCATGGAAATGCCATTTTACAGTGATTTATTCCAGTAATTTTCATATATAAAGTGTATCGATATGATTTGAATGTTTGTGATATACAACATTTAATTTTGATGAATTTTGAGTAAAACGATATCTGATTAGTGTAATGTTGAGTGTGAAATGTCAACACAATCTCTGTAAATACCATCTGGTGGAGAATTGTTCCAAATATTTACTTGTACACATTTGGCCTTTTCAAAATAAAAAAAAGACTTGCACAATTGCGATGCAATCTTTTGTAAATTTTTGGCAAAGTTGACTAGAATTTTGATTCTAAAACACTAAAGTACAATTGGCATGCTCTTGAATTGCTAAGAACTACCGGGTACATGTGTCGATTATGACTTTCGATCTAACTAGGACTTATATATCAACGCTCGGTGAGATTCCTTTCGCCGGTAATTTTTCAATTTACCTGTATCAGTTATCCGTCACCGATCATCCGTGCATAATTAATTAGTTTTCTTTCTATTCGTCATCCGTCATGATTCAAGAGTCAAGAGTCGCATCATTCATTAGTCATCAGTTAATTTTACTATCCGTCAGTCGTCAAAAGTCATGATTCAGCGATCATTCAGCGATCACTCACCAGTCAACGATCAGTCAAAATGGAATGTTGACTGATCCAGGGA
This sequence comes from Modiolus philippinarum, assembly GCA_002080025.1. Classification (NCBI taxonomy): domain Eukaryota; kingdom Metazoa; phylum Mollusca; class Bivalvia; order Mytilida; family Modiolidae; genus Modiolus; species Modiolus philippinarum. Next base: position 301,533 of record MJUU01071921.1, read on the forward strand.
CTGTACCAAGTCCGCCTATCCAAAGTACCTATCTTTGTCTATGCTTGTCTTTTGTCTTCTTATTGGTTTTTTGTACAGTTCCCTTGTAGCTTATGGCATGTGATTGTAATTTTCTTGACATTTTAGGGTTTTGCTCTTATATTCTGTTAAATAATTGCATAATTGGCGTTCTGTTCATTTTTTTTTTGTTTCTTATGTCTTTATCATACTGTCTCAATTCATGTACCTGTGAATTGCCGTGATTTTGGATTTATGATTTAAGAATTTCTCCTTTCCTCGTTCTTGCTTCCGTATTCGTTTGTCGATGCATTATTTTCAAATCACCACCCGTTTGTGAAGAAAAACACAGTTTTAATCTGATTTCAGCCATCTTTTGTCTTGCGCTTGCGTAATAATATTGTGTTAGTTAGTACCTCTTTATGATTTTTCCAATACTTTTTGTAAGCGTTTCGTCTCTGCTTGTTGACTACTAGTACCCGAGAGTAAACATCAACTCTGTAGTAAGTATTTTGCTGCTGGTCTGAAAACTAATTCTTTTTAGAAGCCTGTAATATCCATTTTTTATTTGAATTTTTTTTATTAAACCAAGAACTATCTCCCTCGTGCAAAGCTCCATTTTCGATCATTCTTGTTTTTTTTAAATTATCATCATTTTTATTATATATAACCAATGGGTCGTTGCCTTTGCTTGTGGACTGTTATATTTTGTATTCGAAAGCATTTGCCAGCCGATAGACAGTTCTTTGACACTTGCCTTTAAACCGAGAACTTGAAATATCTATTTTTTAACTAAGTGATATCTCCTTTTTTCGAAATTGTGTCCTTAGATGATTTTGACTTTCTTTTTTTTAGACTAACTGTTTTTACTCTTATAGCTTTATGCATTTTATTTATTTTTATTTGATTTTTACTGAAGGGCCGTAACTTTTTTAAATGCCCAGCTCCCCAAAATAGGCCTGTCTTTACATATATATGAACAAAACATACTTAATCTAATGTTTTACTTTTCTTAAATAGATGCAGTTGATATATCATAATTTGCAACTTTAACGCCAAAATATGGATAAAATTAAATATATTGGGTGAACTTTCCCTTTCTGAGCAGCAATATACCTGCCTCTCCAGCCTATGGATTGAGCATTTCACAGCTGATTCGTTACTGTCGGGCATGTAGTGTATACAGTGTTTTTTGAAAAGAGCAAAAACTCTGTCCCAATAGCTGCTTAGTCAGGGATTTGTGCAGCCTTTGTTACTTTCATCGCTTCAAAAATTTTATGGCCGTCACCATGAAATCATTGACAGATATGACATGTCTGTGTCCCAAATGAAAACAGACATTTTCAGCTAGATTTCACATCTTCACGGATTGGACTTAACTCTGGATTGATTCACTGATAGTATGACGGGTGCCACTAGTGGGGCAGAACATGCTTATCTTTCAGGGGCATCTCAGGTGGCTGTCTCAGGTCCTTGTTTTGTCTTTATTTTTCTCTGTTGCCGTGCTTGCAATGTCTTTGGTCTTCGATTTTTGTATTCATCAATTTCTTTGTTTCTTCGGTATTCTACTGCCGTTGTTTCATGAAAAATTTGAATTTACAGCATTTCAGAACTTTATAAAGTTCAAAGTTGAATAACTGCCCACAAACCACATGCATGGTATTATTTGTGATATATGGGAGTCTCTGTGTATTTTGTTGTTTGAAATAATATGTAATTGGACCTTCGTAAATTTTTATCTTTTCAAGCTGTATAAAAAGAAATAGATTGTGTTGAATATATGTGGGAAGGAGTAATATGTTTGCAATTGAGGAGACTGAAGTAAGTGCAATGTCCAAAAGCAAATTTTCTAATTGCTTACATATGCTGAAACTTTATTTTATCAACTTTTCCAAGTTATATATCAAATTCATGAAGTATTTACATCTCTAATTCAAAACAGCAAAAATTCTGAAAAACGGAAACTTCCCATTTTGCATAAAATTTCGTGCAGAACGGCCAAGGAAAGACCTATTAAATAATTTAAATCTATTTAAATGGTCTACTTTATGCCCGCTATAGTGAAATACACACAAAAATATGCATAAGACGTTATCTTTTTATTATTTAGAGCCTGATTATTTTAAATTTTCCCTTATTTAAAGGGGGAAGGTGGCTAATTTTTGCATTTTTGAAGCTACAATAAGTCAGAAACTAAAATATTTGCATAAAAAAATTTTGCTTACATATAAACCATTATTACATTGGCAAATATTAAATAAATATTCAAATTTGAACGAACCAAAAGTAATAAAGTCGAAATTGAGTAAATATGAAAAAAATCCAAAAATTTGAATTTTTCAAAAAGATTATACTGTAAATCAATTTTTTATGGACTTGCACAGTCTTATTAACCGACATTGTATCACAACTGATTAATTAGGTAAAAAATCAGATCAAATTACGAGATTTGTTTATCTGAAAGGAAATATGGTAGGAGAATACTTTTTTGTATCCCCAGATCATGAAGGTGGCGTAAAGTTGCCCAACTTGTGTAGTTTTGAAATTTCCAATGCTTGGGAGCAATTTCTGACATTACCCACACCGTACCAATAAAATTTTATGGATATAGTATTAATGGTTTCCAAGAAAAAGCTAAAAACAGTGAAAAAAACATAAAAATGTAATTTTTCAATAGGGTTAGTATGGCAGTTCCCTTTCTTTTTTTAGTCTTATAAATGAACCAACTTGATTGACCCCTTTGGAAAAAGTCTAAC
>MJUU01071924.1:0-31622 GCA_002080025.1 Modiolus philippinarum
TGAGAGGCATATCAAGGTCGGAAACACCAAACAAGGTGATACATTTTTAATTAGAAATATATTGCACATACATTTTAAATGGAAATATAGCATCACTAGAAGGAAAAACTAATATCAGTGTACAATGCACAACGTGTAAAAATTTGAGAGTAGTAGGGGTTCCTTCCCTGTTGCGTAAGGTAGACGGAAAGTCTACAATTGTTGATAAAGAATTCATACGTCATTTCTATTTTTTAAGAATGCAAATGGTGTTTTTGTTTCCGAACAACATTATTTCGCCGAAACAGCAAGGCTACAGCACAAATTTCTAGATTTACATGTCCGCTAAGTGATATCTTTTAAAGCATATCATCTGTTATTACAGTATTGACAAAAAAATATTTCCGTATTAGGAAAAATAAGTACTTAACTGCAAAATAAATAGGAAAGAGGAAAATAGATTCTGCAATAACATGTCCTTATCCTCAGGTTTTACCAGTGACAAGCAATAATAACATCAATTATTAAGTAAGGAAGGTGACAAATAATGACTATCTATATTTTTGTTATTTTTCTTAGAAACTTACTTTTTAGAAGCATAGAAATTACATTTTTATTTGATGGTGCTATAAACAAGTATTAAAATCTCTCTAGATTATCTTTGTCTTGTGTAAAAAGAAAGAAAATTTGAAAGTTGCATGGAAGCACAGTGCATGGAAGCTACTTGCTGCAATTCGTTTTGTCAAAGTGCAACCGTGTTTTCATACATACTTTAAACATCTGAAGTCACAGCAAAGGAATAGAAACTAAAAATCTAAGCATAGCAACCGAACAACAAAAGATCGCGACCAACAGTAAGCTTCAACCTCAAAATCTAGTGTTGAAAGTTCACAATCTACAAACACAAAAAAGCTAAGATAAAGACACGTATCACTAAAAGTAAGTTCCACCAACACATGATGCTTTCATTCAAACCAGGCATGAAGGTATACAAGGGACATTGTAGTCCGGAAAGATGGGATTGGGCATAGAAGTCATACAGTAAAATTAAACAGCGGCCTGAAAAGACAACATTGGCGAAGTGCATACGGTGTGTATATTTCACGGTTGATTATAGCGAGAGTTAGAATAAATTATAAAAATTTTCTATGTTAGAAATACTTATCTCCGTGGCCGCCTTATTAATTAGGGGTTCAACAAATTCCATCTGATACGATCGTAAAAAAAGTTTTGTTTAAAAGATCTGTGTCCCTTTTGGTAAAAATTGAAGTTTCGGTACGACCTTTGATGATTTTTGATTCTAGATTCATTTTAAATATACTAGGATGGACATAATTTTTACTGTCAATGAACTTTTAATATAACAATTGTTGGTCATCGGAGTTGCTACCGGACACCTTTGCAATGAAAGGGTAGCGAAACATAAAACCGGCTTTAAGCCATCATTTCATTAGAAATACATGTACCTTGTCATGAGAATTGCTTTGTTTTTGTACCTGCCTTGTCTATTAGCCTCTTGTACTTTGGTTCTGGACAATTTTGGTCGATAAGGAGTAGGGGCGATAAGGGGATTATTTGGCCTGAAAAACGAATTTGGTTGAATTCACAGAATTTTCTCATTGAAATATTCTGTGGGTATGGCTTTTCAGTAAACAGTAGTAGTTCTAAAATATTGATGTATGATTACTGAGTTTTTGAGCGTAGAAGAAGGGACAAATTGAAAATTTTGTCGAAAAATTACAAATTTGACAAATTTTGTCACTACAAGTCACTACAAATTATAAGGCACTATTTTTTATAGTACTATTTTCGTGGTCTGTCAAATATTGGCGTATTGAAATAGTGTAGTGCCCCCTGACAATATTATGGCTTTGACATTTAACACAATCTGGGCACACAGAAGCTATAGTTAGTCGTCATATAAGCGGGAGGTTGATGCATCATTAAACCTGGTTTAACCCACCATTTTATTTATAAAATGCCCGTTCCAAGTCGGGAATATGACGGCTTGCCAAAAATGTTCTGTGTTGGATTGTGTTTCCCTGATTTAGTCGAATGTTATACGGATTTTCCTTACTAGTCTCTTCCTTTGATCGTTTCGGACTTTTGTTGTCACTTTTATTTGACTACCTTTTCTGTATAGGAAATATAGAGCACATGCAAGAACCACTTAAATATTTCTATGAGAGGTTCAATTCATTTGTACCAATAAGTTGGTAAATTATCTATTTGGTTCTTGAATGTGCTCGATATTTCCGGCGAAAATCTGACAAATGTGGTATATTTCTATGAATATTCTCAAAAGTAGCCTTTTAATGACGTCAGAACTGTACCTATTGTGACGTCATTGGTTCTAACTTTTGTATTTTTTCTGTAAAGGGGATCTCAACTTTGAAACGAACATGAAATAAAATCTTGATGTGCAACTTAGAAATTAACTGGAATCTTGGGCCAAATCAACCCCTTATCGCACCTTGTCCTTTGTTATTATCTCCGTTTCCTAGGAAACAAGAGATAGGTAAGTTGAAATATCAAGTTGAAAGAAACCGTTAATCTTAAATTGTAAATAGTATATCGCTTAAAATACAACCAGAAGAAAAAGTAATTTCAAGTATAATTTCTTGATTATACAATGTGATTTTGCTTATCCATGTAAATTCCAAAACAAATTGGTAAGATAGAAACACACTTCTATATTTGATAAGCAGCTGGAACCTCATCTATCGTTTTGAAAATTATATATCTGTCAAGTGTGATTACCCAATCATGTGTTTGTGATCTGTAACAAGCAGTGAAGGTGAAATTAATTAATTTCTCGGAAATAAACAATGAGTAAAAAAAGCCTTTTTATATGCTCATTGCGAAAATTTCAGTGAATGTGGCTGAGCTATTTTTTTAGACATTGCATGAGATTTTTTTATAACCTGGTAATGTACCAACATAAGCTGAACACGATTTTTTAGTACAAAGATAATATATATCTTATGAAAAATTTCTTAAATAAGTAATGAAGGGATATAGTTAAATACATAAGAGACAAACTCTCCACAAATACATGGTGAAACAAATTAAAGAAATGGATCAATGTTTTTGTTGTTGTTCTTTATCTTGAAATCGCCATGAGGCATTCAACAATGAGTTTTGCTCATACCTCATAGTAAGTTCAAGACGGCCCCTAGAACCGCTTTGAGCGGAAGGTTTTGCTAGATACCTTTGTAACGATGGATTCGGGATCGTCAACAGCATAAAAATCACTGGCAAAGTGTTCTTATAAGTGTTGTCATCTATTCCAAACAGAAGAAAAATCACAACACCTAAACAACCGCAGGGCACTCACCGAGTCAAATTTAAGAAAACTTGCCATTCCAAACGCGAAAATCGCGAAAATAAAACTGCCGCGAAAATTTTCCGGTTTACAGTATGGAAATTTTAAGGGACCACCTTAAGTCACACGAACAAGCATGCAGATCACAAAAATATCGATTGCTGGATATATTTGAGTTTATACTTTTTTCTGTTTCAGAACCAAAGACCATAATGATAATACTCCCATTCTTAGAAATAACAAGATTATTCTAAATATTATCTACAATATTTAGAGTTAATATCTCTTTTCTTTGAACTTAAAACCAAATGCTTCACCGATGTTGATCACAACCATTATCTGGAGTTTTCATGTTTATGTTATGCATATAACCACATACAACCACACATATCTCAACATTTATTTAGAACAATAAATAAGAATAATGAGAAATTGAAATTTCGACAGAGAAAAGACGAATATTATCCAAAATAAAATACAAAATATTAGACGACATTCTAATGGGTATTTTATATTTACTCTGACTTGATATCACGCACAGTTTAACGGTAAAATTTAATGTTACAAAAGTGCTAAATTATATTTATAAAATTTGAAAAAAATGAATATCATATTAAAAATGATATGCATATCAATTCAGTTAAACGATGATGTAAGTTTGTCCTATTTGTCGATAAGATATTAAATTTAAACGTTAGTCCTATACGAGAAAATTCGCACTACGTTCTCCTGTCCTCAGAAATGATTGCATTTCATTTCCATTAATACAATGTATCCGCCGCATCAACATTGTAAATTCCCTCTCCCGTCACCGGAAACATAACACGTTTATTTTGCGTTGAAAGTAGACTAGTTTAGATTCATAGATAAATTATACTGTCATCTTTAATTGCAAATGTGGATGTGGTGATCTCTAAAAATAAGAATGATCTTTTCTATTATGAACAAGTTAAAACGATAACTAGAAAGTAAACAAGTACTCCATTGCTAAAAGGCAATATTTCCGTTCAAGATGCATATCTGTTGTAAAATACCACAATTAAAAACGGATTAGTAATGTTTAATATGTTGTTTAGCATTATCATCTGTCAGGAACATATTTCTATTGACGATGTTGCTTCAAGCGAATATCTGTTAACTATTATCATGGCGGTTACAGTTACAAAGAAAATAACCAGCTCTCTTTATTTCTATCGTGCATAAATAAAAAAATTAAATATAATATAAAAAATGATAAAAAATCTGCTCTACTTCGTATGGCAATTCTGTGTTTTGTATTGCCAATGGCACGATAAGTGGTTGCCTTGGTAAGCTTTTGGCAATGATAGCTTGTGAACATTAGATTATTAGTACTCTAAATGTTTTTATTGATTAAGAAAGTAATTCAGTTCTTACACAATAATATTCTATACTGTTTAACATGTAAAATTACAAAATTCAATAATCTTATTTTGAGTTTACACGTATATTAGCCTATCACTGATACTGCCGATGTCTACTGAAATTTTACATGTTGACTCTTTACCAAACCCTTCGGTAAGTTTCTTGTGCACCAGCAGATTAGGTTCCTTTAGGTAGCCGTCAGTTTAGCATTAGTTAATCCATCTTCCCAACATACGTTTTTTTCTTTTTTATCCAAGATAGTCGTCCTAGAGGTAGAAGTCTACCTGTATTGGGTTTTATTCGTATGTTTATTTTACTATTTGGAAACGGGATAGAGAATTGGAATGTTGCGGTACCCATAAAAAGCAATGAACGGATTTGGAGTAAATGCACATGAGACAAAGTCTCTACAAATACGTACCGCTAGATTTTGCTAGTGCCGGTGGCAAGTTTGGATATATACCGAGTTCTTATCGTTTGTCTCTTGTCTGTTATCTGCATTTTTTCTATTGCAGTTCCCTTGTGGATTGTGAAATGCGATTGTTAATATGGCCATTTGGAGGTGTTAACTGTTACCTTTTCTTTTTAATTGCAGTTCACTAAAAATGAACAAATCAAACACAAAGCAGAAAATTTACCTGCTTAAAGATTACATTTCTTCCATCTAAAAATTAGGTAAATGTTAAAAATGGATAACAGGAAACACTTACAATGGCTGAAAATTATAATTACATGCAACAATTTGAAAGGGAACTACTCAAGAAAAACACGTATAAGACAAAAGACAAACGTAGACAACGATAGGAACTCGGGACAGCCGGACTTGGTACCGGCACTAGCAAAAGCCAGCGGTAGGGTTAAACCGGTTTATGGGTACCAAAACCTCCCCTTTATCTGTCCCGTTTCCCTATAGTATAAGTTTTTTTATTGTGTGAAAATTATCATATATTGTACATATAATTTGACTGCAGTAATATTTAAAACATGCAAAAACAAGCAAATATTTTACCTACAAAGTGTAAAGCTTTTTTAGAATCTAACAGGAATAACAATACAATAACCATAGAATGGATATGGAGTAAATGCAAATGAGACAAAGTCAATACCAAAGTAAGTACAAGACGGCACTAGTACCGGTTGGAGTTGAATTCATTGCTACATGTCGAGCAATGCTACATCCGTGATTTTTTAACTCATGGATGCGGGATTGTCAACAAACATAAAACTAAGTGGCAAAGTGTTTTACAACTACTGTCATCTGTTGCCCGACAAAGAGACTAATATGATTTCTTCATCTTCTGTTATTTCATAAATATATAGTAAAGTAGGTGTGCACTCACCAATACCATGCCCTTTGAGGAATCGCTTTAGGTCACTATTTAAGTCTTCAAAACAAATCATGTTTAATTCCATCAGCAATGTCAGGAATGGTTATTGTGCATATTTTTCAATTGAAAGATTTATTCCTGGAAAAAACAAACAGATTTATTATGAACATAATTTCAAACAGGTCTCCCATGACAGAAAGTAAATATATAGTAACTTGTTATTTATAACCACTTGGCCGATTTCTCTGCTTGGACTGTTAGTCCCCGAAGGTACTCCCCAACCCAGTAGTCAGTACTTTGGTCCTGACCCGAAAACCAATTTATCTGGAAACTTGCAATATCTAAATTTTACAAAATTCTGTTAAAAAACTAAGAAGTATATCCTTTATGCATAGCTCTGTCTTTAGCTGAATTTCGGCTATTCTATTTAGATTATATTGGTTATTTTTCTATCAGCTTTTACACATATTTCGTTTATGGAATTCCAAATGTTTTGATTTGATCTGCACTGAAGAGACATGCCATTCTTAGCAAACTATACACACCACACTATATAATAATACTACATATGACATATCTACTAGATGTTTCCTCTGATATGATATAATATTGTTAAATAAATAATGAAAGGATTTATTTTTTTTTATTAATTAATATGTTATGTAGGAGAGGACGTCACAAGCTTGTTTTAAGTAGTATCTAATCCTGTTTGTCATTTATGTATAATTATTATGATAAAATTAAACCTAATCAAATAAGACTTTCCGACAATACATTACACAATAAAATGAGACTCTGATACTATAACATTACATAATCGAATTAAAGTCTCTGACACTATGACCANGTGAGGTACGAGTTCGACTGGATGGCTGTTTTAAAAATGTATCCATAGCAAATGTCCGTTAAGGATGGTCACTCGTTGGGTTTTTGAAGCTGTCTTTTACTTTCGGAATTCTTTGACTTTATCCATCATGATGAATTAGAAAATTTTGCACACAGATCCCCACTTTTCTTTTCAAAATATGATAGTATTCATCGTCAAAACACATCTATCAAAATTTGATGAAATTCTTGATATTCCTTCATTGCATTTCAAAGGTTGATTTCCGTAAGGTAAAGATAATGAAGAGACTAGAGAAGTTCGGTTTCCCGCCAAAATTTCCGGTGTTTAAATCTAAAAAATGGCCCCGCTGATCTATCAATATTTTTTGCTTTAATGATGTATAATTCCATAATCTATTAAATAAAAACATAAATTTTAAATCCTTGATATAATAAACCTAAAGAGTGGCCATCCTTAACATATATTTTAAATCTGTTTTGAAAATACGGGGCAAATATGCATCCCCGTTTTTTCAGAATATTTATAAGAACAGTTGTGGTCTACATTACTAGAAGACAGACTCCTCAAATCTGTTGAATGAAAATGATGTAGTGTGAAAAAGAGTTAACCAAAGCCTTTGGGTGTCCAACATTGCATTTGTAAATTATTTTCAATTTAAAAGATATATAGATCATTAATTAATTTGTCTAGATTTAGACTGAATGAATTGGCCTCAATTATCTGTTGTGATGTTTAATGGGTCGTTGTTGTCATCTTTATATGTGTGAGAGTGTTATGTTGTTTTTTTGTCCTTGTTCTTCCGATATTTTTCGTTGTTCTGAGATTTCTTGTTTTGTACGGTTCGGTTCTCTCTTACTTTAATTAGGATTTTTAAGGGAGTACGAGTCTCAAAATTTTGTAATTAGAATTAAAATTCTGACCTTTTGTCTTGAAGAGCACATCTAATGCAACAACTTGAGCAAAAAATTTTGAAAATCCATGCAGGTATTTTTGAGATATAAGACGTTTAAATTTTGGCGGGAAACAGATCTCTCTGGAGTTTTCCTTCAATTTGCATAAGATGTTTATAGGCCTTTAAATATATGAATTTATAATTGGAAATTGATTAAATTTTATACACTGTCTATTTTATGTATTTTAAAGTGACTTATGGCCAAGAAAATGTGATCCATGTGCAAAAAAATTTAGCACTATTTGAATGGATAAAACCCGAGGATATAGAATGCTTCTGAAATCTGAGGCTCGTACTCCCTTAAATGCTTTTTTGCAGCGATTCATATTTCTTATTATTATTTACAGATAGGGCTAGTATAGGCATTGTGTGCTTCTAAATTCTTTTTAGTTTATTTCCGAATAAAATATTATATAAATGACGTAAATTATCGCTGTAAAAATGCTTGAATTAGAAAATGACAGATGACGGCTGATTTTTTTTTTCAAAAGAAGTAAACTTAGCTTTAATGATTATTACAACTGGAAACCAACACTAGGAGAGATATTGCTTATTCCGTTCTTAAGGAAATCCAGGTCTACCAAAATATTTAATGGCGATCCGATGCAGAAAAAAGATTATTGACGGAAATTGTTTACTTTGAACATTCATACTGAAAGACCTGTGTTATTGAAAAAATCTTTCTTAGTTTTGTTTTTATTTCTGACTCATGAAGACCTCTGGGTGACTTCAAGATGAAGAACAACAATAATTAGGCGTTCTTACTTTGCTTGTTTTTCCCAAGTATTTATAACATTACCTTTTACTCCATATCCCTTCATTGCCAATGATGATCAAAATAGTTTGTTTGTTTAACTTTGATTTCCAAGAAATGAATCTTTGTCGATTCCAGGAGCTTATTTTCATTATGATCCGTTTTTGCCGTGGCTAAAATTTACATTTCCTTCCAGTACTCTAATTGTAATTCCATCCAAATTTCCACTTTTCTTGGCTATCCAGATTTTTCTAGGCTATCCAGATTTTCCATAATTTTCCATGTAATTTCATCGCAATTTCAACTTTTCTCGGCTATCCAGCCTTTCTAGGCTATCCAAATTTTCCTGAAGTTGAAACAGGGCAATCCCGATTTCCCGAAAATTGTAGAGCTTCCTCTCATCGCTTGGATCATGACAATTTAGTAGTTGGGAGTCAAGAACTTGCGAGAAATTAATAAATGCTTCCTCGCAAAGCTCTACCTTTAGCTGAAATTCAGAAAAGTTTCAATTCATTGTGGTATTTTATCAAGTGATCTTATCGTTTTGTTCTCGACCATTTTTTAGCCTGAAGCACAAACCCATTTAGAAGAAAAAGTGAGAAATACAAAAAACAACAAAGTCGCATAAAAAACAGTAAATTTCGTTATGCTGTACACGTGTTCTAAATAATAACCTCTCATCAGTAGCAGTAAAATCAAATAATATGAAAAGCCATAATCCAAAAGTAGTCCAAAAAGGAAGTACTCATTTCCAAAAAATCGATAAAAACTACAAAATATACTGTTTCTTGTTATTCGTGATTTTTATACATGCACATTGTGCAATGCCCTTTTAATGTATAATATTTGCTATGTGTAATGTTGTTAAAATGTGTGTTTGATTTTGTTAATAAAACAGTGAAATTCGATATGACATTGTTTATTGAAATGCGCAGACTACTATAAGCAACTAGAAATAGTATCACAGATTATAACTATCAGATGAGTACCACAGATGATGGTCCACGAGAATATATTAACATTGTTGCACTAACATCAGGATTTTTACAGTAACCAGAAGAGTCCTAGCACTGCCAGTCTTCCATCGATCTTATCTCTGGCTGTCCGACTGCACACATGTTTCCGTTACCCATTCACCTATCTTTTACAGCTTTTAAATTGAATTATTTGACTGACTGTCAATTATTATTCTCCTCTCAACCGATTTGATGATCCTTAGTATATATGGTTAGATACCTAGAAATGTTAAGGGTAAATATAAATGAAAATCAAAAATATGACTCAGCATGCCCATTCACGTACATTCTGAACATGCACTCACAATTTCACAAATTAAAACGTGCAAGCACGTACATAAGAAAAAATAATTACTGTGGAAGTACTTTTATTCGTGGATATCAATTTTCGTGGTTTTCATAAAAATCACTATTTCATGGGTACTTAAATTCATGGTTTCAAATTCCATACAATAAAACTCTATGGAAAAAATGCATTACGTTGGGAACTTAATTTCGTGGTTTAAGCTAACCACGATATCCACGAAAATTGAAACCCCACGAACAATAGTACTTTCACAGTATTGAACATTGTGGATTTCAGATCGAAATTTATTGTTCAGACCAAAAGTATGACTAGCAAAATATGCTCTATCATAGTCTTTTACCTCTCATTCTATTCAGATATCTGTCCGTCTTTTTTCCCTATTGTATAGGTGTAAGTTTCTACGTCATTGTTTTTCACCGTCATTCACCTAGAAATATTCTATGATCTTGCTGATTATAACATGTATCAATTGGCTGGAGTCACTACAAATAAAAAGACACTATTTTTATAGTACTATTTTCGAGGTCTGTCAAACATTGGCGTATTGAAATAGTGTAGTGCGCCCTGACAATATTATGGCTTTGACATTTAACACAATTTGTGCACACAGAAGCTATAGTTAATCGTCATATAAGCGGGAGGTTGATGCATCAATAAACCTGGTTTAACCAACCATTTTATAAATAAAATGCCCGTTCCAAGTCGGGATTATGACGGCTTGCCAAAAATGTTCTGTGTCGGATTGTGTTCCCCTGATTCAGTCGAATGTTGTACGGATTTTCCTTACTGGTCTCTTCCTTTGATCGATTCGGACTTTTATTGTCACTTTTATTTCTTAGTCTTTTCAACTGTTAAATTCATATTCCCTTGGACATAAAAAAAATAATAAATGTAAAAATAGAATCCACCAAACGGTCTTGATCTGTCTATTTGTCTACCTATTTGGCATTCAGTTTATTTGTTCATATTCCTGCCAGAAACATATGCTGTAGATGTCTGAAAAAAACGTTACCAAAAGAAATACGACCATAAGAGAATTCGTCTTTTTATGTACCTCTCCGTACGTCGACCTCCATGTCTGTCTGTATATCCAAAGTCAGCCTGTTTTAGGTATGCTAGGTAGTTTGAATAATACTTCAAAAGTTCTATTTCGAATTTAATAATCTCTCTTTAACTCTTATATTTACATAAATAAGATTACAATTCAGAATGAAACATTATATCTTCTACAGGTGATCAGGTTGTGCCTTTATGGTTTTGAGCTTCGTTTAATAGATTATCTTATCTGTAGTCCAGGCGACACAGCTGTTTTTTAAACGCCCATCAATTTCTATAGACGTATATATTTCCTTAGCTGATTTTGGCGTTCCATTTCGATCACATTCGGTTATTTGTCCTCTATCAGTTTTTAAATTTCTTTGATTTTATGGTCTTCCAGAGGTTTAGATTTTATCTGCATTGGGGAAACATAAGTTGTAGAAATGGCATATGCAGAAACTTTAATTTACAGTAACTTCGGTATTTTGTTATTTGGGGCCTGGCAAACTTCCCCACGAAAATGACTTAAAGTGTGCAAGTCAGCTAAATTTTGGACACGAATTTTATCCTTTTTGGTTTTTTACAGTAACTCGTAGCTTTTGGGCTGTTTGAATTGAATTACATTGTAATATTTAAGTCAAACTCTGTTCCGGGCTCTCAGCAATCTTAATTCCGATGTTGACATGTTTAAAGTAGACCATCTTAAAACCAGTATGACAATAGTTGGTTTTGATTAACCCTATAATTATAGAGGAAAGGATTTCGGAATGGATTCTATAAGTGTTCAATTTTTAACTTTGTCCCTGTTTGCAGTCATACTGACAGCCAAGAATTATGTTAAGAATTTTAAATATATTCTTCTTAAAATATAATGTTCAACCTGAAATGTGAATATTGTGTTGTAAAATGGAAGACAGATTTTATTTATTCATGCGGACATGCACATTATATATAAGTGTACTGAAAAGGTTGATACAGGTAGATAATTATAAATGATAATAGAACCATTGATTTTCAATGCAGATGTCAGCTACCGGAATAATGAGCTGTTGACTCTCACCTAGACAGTTTCATTGTGCTTGAAGGCGTGTTAGCGTAAAACAATCCTCTAAAAATTACTAATTTAGGATAATTAACATGTCCATATGATTTGAAATACACAAAAGTTTTCGATATCGCTAATTGGATTGTTAGCTTTATTCAACTATTATCATTATAGGAACAAAATTTGGAATTTGTGCATATCATGATTGCAAAACATAAATTTGATTGTTGTTTTCAGGTGTTTTATGTGGGTGTGTCTACCATCCCAAATCATTGCAATAGAAATGTGATTTCTTTGCTGCATTAATGTATAATTTAAGATGACTCTGGAATAAAGAATTATCCTTTTCATTTACCACAATGACTTTTAATAACTGATCTAGCTTATTTCAAAATTCTGATATTATTTATTAAAAGAATAATTTTCATTACAAGTAGTGTAGAATGAGTTAAATCCAACGAAATTGTTTTAAAATATTTTTGGTTTGAATAATATTTAAACCACATAACTATTATCCACATTCCCTAATTTTATAATAATAAATATGATAGAAATGAAAGGACTTCACGAAAATTCATTATTGCTTTATTGCTATAGAAGCATGTAGCAGAACATTGGCTATATACCGAAGGAACAGAGCACAAAATAACACAAATCATAGTGTAGAGACAAGGCAAAAAACAAGAACATTGTAAATCACAGATTATAGAGTAAAACAAAATCCTGGGATTAAAAAAACTCAAATTTTGGTAGATTTCCTGAAATGTTCAAAAACTTATGAGAATATACTAACATATGTGAATATAGGGTTTGGGTCCAAGAAAACGAGTTAAACCCCACCGCAATCTTTGCGCCTGTTTCAAGTCAGGAATATGCTTGGCTTGTTCTTGTCCTCTTATAAAAATTGAGTTTCTTGATATTTGGGATATTGGATGTGGTTTGTTTCCATTGATTTATTCACTTTTTTACCTTTTGGGCAATTAAGGGCTCGCTAAATGGTGTGAGGTTCCCCACTGTGTTAAAGACAGTACGGTGAACCCTAGATGCTTTGTTTTGGGGTCGTTTTAACCTCGATATGGGATGTTGTCACCTTGACATTAACCCCATTTCCTTTCCTTTTCATAATGATATTCAGACAAATTTGAATACATTCGGGTATAACTATATAGTGTTCTTATCGTTGTGATTTCGAATATTTTTAAGCCAGTAGCACAACACATATCTGTAAGATGAAAAAAGGGAGAAACTACATAATACTGTTTTATAGTTTCATGTTTTTGTGATTTTTATACATTGTGCAATGCCCTTTAAATGTATGATCCTTTGCTTGTTTTTTTACCATGTATTTGTAGAGACTTTGTCTCATGTGCATTTACTCCATATCCTTTTATTCACCATAATTTTTTGCCTATGTGTAGTGTCTGATTTTATTAATACAAAAGTGAAATTCGATATCATATTGTTTTTTTCAAAATGCGCAAAGTACTACTGGTTACTAGAAATTACAGTTCATTACTAACGGATGGGTACTACAGATGGTGGTCCGCGACAGCACCTTATCATTGTTGCACTCACATTAGGATTTCTACACTAAACAGAAAAGAAAAGTCCTTGCAAGATGTGTCTACCATTTATCTAATATCTAGCTGTCCGACATTAAACTGCAATACTGTTTCTGTTTAAAACACACAAAGGCTTAATAAATTTCCTGACTTAGGACAGGCGCAAACCTACTACGGCGGGGTTAAACTAGTTTTATTGGGCCCAAACCTTTCCCCTATAGCCAATGTGATAAATCAAAAAACAATCGTAACAACAGTAAAATTCATTTAGGAACAGATTGTTTTTGTTTTTTTAATGGTGAATTTAAGGATATGGAGTAAATGCACATGAGACAAAGTCTCTACAAATACCTGGTAAAAACAAGCAAAGGAACTACGCTTTTATTGTTGTTCTTCATCTTGAAGCCACCGCGAGGCCTTCAACAACGAGCCCCGCTCATACCTCACAGTAAGTTCAAGACGGCCCCCAGCACCGGCCTAAGCGGAACTCTTCGCTAACTTTCGAGCAACGCCACATCCACGTCTTCATTAATGCCTGTATTACATCGGGACCATTGTGTTTAAAAATTTTCCTTTGGTTCTTGCACCTGTTATGTCTTTTTGCCCTTCGGGTTTCGGCTCTTCACAAGTCTGTTTGGAAATTATGTGATTACTCTCATTTGCACTGAAGTTCAAGTTTGTCGCCAATTTTTGTAAACTGAGCTCTTTCAAGTGATGGTAATTTTGTTCAGACGAGAATTTTTAGACTGTAAAATGACACGAGAGGGGGTTTTGGAAAAACATCTTTCAATTTAAAACGTCAAAAAAGAGTTCCAGTTCAAAAATGTTTCCGACACATTCCAAAATAAACTGATGACATTTCAAACTGATTCGAGGAGATTTAGAGAAGAGCAACGTGAAAGTGTGTTTTTGCATGGAAAACAAACATTTTTAGAAACAATCGACTTAAAGTTTTAAATCTTGAGTATTCTCGGATTCATGAATGAAAGCGGGGTAAAATATGAGATGGAAAAATGTTTTATTCTACATACACTTTTGCAGTGGAAAATAAAGAAAACAAGTTATACGTAAATTCGCACCAAAACACCTTTAGTGTTCATTCAATGCCATGTATTTCTGGTTCGATTCGGTTGATTTAAAAAACAAAACAGTCATGCAGAAAATTGTTTTTCAAAAATCTGTGTAATTACAAGTAAACGTGTAAATTCATTTATAAAAACTTTTTGAGTGATGCACTGGCAGTCAGTATATTTAAGAATTGAATGCATTATTTTGAAGTTTCATTGGGCTATGAAAGTGTTGACCGAAGCACATTTTTAATGAAGCGCGGTAGCGCTTCATGTTGAAAATGTGCGCCCAGTCAACACTTTCATAATCCCTATGAAACTTCAAAATAATGCGTTCAATACTTATAATTACATTTTAAAACCAAATCATAAAAAACAAATTTATTAAAAAGATATTATATCATGTACAATGGGATTAATTTTTTACTAATTCATCCGCCGCGTGGTCATATGATCAAATATGTTTCATGGGAATTGCAACTTCACATTGATATGCCACGTGAGCGATGTTCACCTATCAAATTGACGGAATTCAAATGAATATTCATGAAATGTAATTATATACATGTAAACACTTGAAACAGCTTAGGTATCTTCAGATTTACCTAGAAGGGTAAGGTTAAATGAATTATGCATTTTATGGTATAGTCTTTAAAAGCCTGAGAAAAAAAAAAAACAAATAGGCTCTGTAAGTCTCGTCATGTGACACCGAGAAATCACGATAAAATTCAAAATTGAAAACGTTTCCCGCCAAAATATGACGTTGTGGGATTATGACCTCCTTATTGTTTGCTTGAAACGTCATACTTTTCTGTTAAAAATGCAACTTCCGGGTACAAATTATGTCCCCGGAAGTCCCAAAACTGGACGAGACTTACAGACCCTATACCGCACAAATGATAAAGACAATTTTGTTTTTTTTCGTGGAGGCAGTAGGATTGTTTCTTACGACACTATTTTGAATACAATTTCATTTGAAGTAATTATAACATTGTATAATGTCAAAACCTTAAATATGAATAGGACACCTGCTATGCGAATAATTATTTAAATAAAACGTTACTCAATTGAAAATATAGTATTGTTTAGATCATATGTAAAAAAAGAAAAATCGTCTCTTTTAATATTTGGAATAGATATTTTTCATCTGAAATTTTTTAATCCAATCATGCTTTATTGCATTCGATATTTTAACAATTATTTTCGTCACTCCAATCACCATACAAACAATCTGGTACACCATTACACCTATAATTACTTGATATACATCTTCTGGTTATAGAACATCTAAAGTATTTCCATGGTTGAAGGTCACATAAATCTGAAAAAAATAATCATTTATGATATTGTAAAAAGTATTATGTATTGATAACAATTGGTAGCAATTAAAATTTTGCAAATTGTTTATACCGACAAAAAGACTGATATTTAGATAGTGAAAGAAAATTCTGAATGAGAATTTATTGAAGTTGACGAAATACAAATTTAGTATAAATCAATGTAGTTTGAATATTTGACTCCCTTTGAAAGGTCACCATGAACGAACGACAGTAGAATACCAAAGGAACTCGGGAAGCAATGACCACAAAAAGTCCAAAAACATGGCAAAAACGGCAACAGAGAAAAACAAAGACAAAACACGGACGTGAGACAGCTACAATTCATGGAAATAAAAAAAAATAGAAATAAAAAGACAACATTAAGAACTAAGGCACTCATAGTGTGAACTCCCATGAAAACCGAAATTGACATCAGGTGCTCCGGAAAGGTAAGCATGTCCTTCTTATCTAGCGGCATCCGTCAGACTATCAGTGAGTCAATCCAGGGTTGAGTCAAATCCGATTATGTCAAATCCTTGAAAACGTGAAATCTAGCTGAAAATCCGTTTTCATTTGGGACACAAACACGTCATAACTGTCAATGATGTCAGGGTGTCAATGTGACTGACAGCCATAGAATTTCTGAATGGATGAAACTAAGAAACTAAGGCTGAACAAATCCCTGACTAAGCAGCTTCTGGGACAGTGTTTTTGCTCTGTTCAAAAAATCACTGTATGAACTACTGTAACGATTCAACTGTGAAATGTACACTCCATAGGCTGGAGAGGTAGGTATATTGCTGGTCAGAAAAGAAAGTTCACGACTGGGAAGTTTAAATCACCACGTTTGTCATTTAGCTTAGATTTCAAACGTCCATCTTCGTCAATGTATATTAAAAGATCTAAATACGAAACTGAAGTAGGTGTATCGGTAGTATTTCAAGCTCATTGGGATAGATCTGGTGTAAATATTTCTTGAATTTTGCATTATTAAGAGAAAGTAAATCGTCTATGTAGAGGAAGCTGAAATTGAAGGACTGGGCTAAATGTTTTTGTTTATTCTGTGTTAGTCCTTGTAAAAACTTGGCCTCATACGAGAAAAGAAAGAAATCAGCTAAAAGTGGGGCGCAGTACCCGATTGTCTGTTGAAAAACACGGCCTCGAAGATCGACAAAAATATTATCTATTAAAAATTCATGAATACGTCATTCTGTGTGTACTTCTTGCTTGACTCAGTATGGCTCTTTACAAATTATGTTTTTTCTTTCCTTTCTACTAAATAAGTGTATCTGCGTTCTCCGTTTTTAGTGAAATGATTATATAATCAGGAAAATTGAATGAAGCTTTCTTCTACACTCTGACTGAAGGAATTTTGAATTGAATATCATCGTTATTGTATAACAACATAATATTTCTGTAAGAAAGCAACAAAATGTAAATAAAAAAGTACCGAAGTTAATGTAAATTTATTTCTCTAATGATATGTCAAGTTTGAACTTGTTTTGCCCCGTTAGATAAATTGTCATATCCAACGTATGTTGAGTAAAACCCCGTGCTATTTCCAAAATCTATTTGGAATCCAGTTATCGGAGTTTATCATTTATCGTTAGAGAAAATGATTACACCACGTTATGCCTATTATAAACATATTTTATTCATTCTCGATAGTTAAATTTAAAAATTTAAAAATGCTCGGCAAACCTCGCTATAAAAATTTTAAAATTTAAATATCTCTAGTGGATAAAATATGGTAATGAACGGGATTTTGTGGTTTAACCTTCATTTTCTGCATATGTAAGCGTGCAATAAATTTAAATATTGCACAAGTGCAAATATGACTTAAATCTCATGACGTCATAGACAATAAAATTCCCATTTTGAACAGAAATTAAGCGTTGCTATAAAATAAAAGAATTATTGCTTGAATTTGGGGAATATTATCCCTCGAAGAAGATATTGCATTCGCAAGCTCGTGCAATATAAGATTTTATTCGGGACAATATTCTCCAATAATAATGCAATAACCCTATATTATTCTCACCATAAATATAAAGTGCAATTCATCACGCTGAACAGGGTTGAATCTCTAATTAGTTTTTGCATGTACTATTCATTTTTATATGGCGTGTACATTTCACAACTCTTTCGCTATTACCGTGCCTGAAGTTTGTACAGCGATTTTGTCAACAGAGCGAAATTACTGTCTCAAAAACTTATACATCAAGGGTATGTTCAGTCACTGTTGCAATTGTCACTACAGAAGTTTTACGGTCGTCACCTAGATTTGACAGACCATTGCAATGTTTATGTTTCACAAATGAGAACAGATACCTTTGGGTATATCTAGAGTTTGTTTCCGGCTGACTAACACCGACTTTGACCAAACCGGACTTTTGACGGGTGCAACGCGTAGTCAGGTCATGCTTACCCTTCCGGAGTACCTGCTGATACCTCAGTTTGTATAGGGGTTCAATGCTAGTGCTATAGTTTTGTGGCGTTCTTGTTAATTTTGGGTTATTTGCTTTGTTATTGGCTTTGTTATACTGTCTCAATTCGTGTTGCTGTGAATTGCCGTGATTTTGGATTTATGATTTTAGAATATGCCCTTTCCTCGTTCTTCCTTCGGTATTCGTTTGCCGATGTATTTTAATCCGCTTAATATTGCTTACGCAAGATAGATTGAAATATTGAATCGTAAAGTATAAATTTTCGAAAGTACTTAAAGTAATTTGAAATGAACAAGAATGTTGTCGTAAAGATTATTTTTTATCCTCATTTATTAAAATCTGAAAAACAATTATCAGGATTTGCCAGTGAGGACCTTAAAGCTTTTACAAAGAATTAAATGATTATGGCGTTATTTTTTTCCATTTAGTAATTTTTGAAGCAAATTAAAATAACTTTCAAACATAACTGATATGTTTAAATTTTATTCCCAAATTTACCCATCATATTTGGCTTTCCAAGGAATTTTAATCGACAACTATCAATAAAACTTGCACTTTCATATTTGATAAATGTCAAAAAATAAGACTGTATAATTTGAGGTTAACCCTTACACTATTAATCTTCAACTGTACCTTTGGTTTTACAGTGACCTTCATCTGACCTATCAAATACACCACAGTCCACCATACCATCACATTTATAACTTAACGGTAGACATTTTCCACTCTTACATCTAAATTCGTCAAATGAACAAGATACACCGTCTGAAATGAACGAAGATTTAGGAAGAACAAACATACATTCCAAATGTGCTTGGAGAGATGAAATCCAAGCAAACAATTGAAATAAAACAATCATTGTAGATCAAAGTTTAAAATAACTATTGCATATGCGAAAGGAATGTTTATGTATGTAAAACTATCTGTAGAAATATATAATCCTTTTAAAAAACTGCACTCTGTTTGAATTTAATACAATGATTACCAACAATTGTTCAATATACTAGTACTCAACAGTTCTCGCCACAATATAGCTGAAATATTGCTGAAGTTGAACATCAAACAATCAATCAATCAACCAACAATTACTACACTCAGTTAGATATATCGTTACGTGCAACAGTTAAAAATA
Organism: Modiolus philippinarum; assembly: GCA_002080025.1. Classification (NCBI taxonomy): domain Eukaryota; kingdom Metazoa; phylum Mollusca; class Bivalvia; order Mytilida; family Modiolidae; genus Modiolus; species Modiolus philippinarum. Next base: position 19,502 of record MJUU01071924.1, read on the forward strand.
AAGTAATCTATACGAACCATATACATTTAATACATTGACTGCCATTAATTGTCATCAGATACAGCTTGAAACCTCTTGCAAGTCTTGTGGCTTCGATAAACAAGTGGGGAAAAACTAGGTATTCTTGATATTTTTACTTTTAAATAGTTTAGTACTCAACCTAAATACATATTTAACCATACACTGAAAGGAAGATTCTGAATAAACCTCATTCCAACGACATTATTTCTCATTTACTTTAAATTATTGCTGAATCAACATAATATGTAATTTACTTTTGTTGGGTTCTACTGCTGCCAATGAATATTTTACGAAAGGATATAGAGTAAATGAACATGAGACCATAACACATATTTTCAAATTTCGGCACTTAATTTTGTAATTTCGAAATGCAATTTTGACCATTGTTAAAGTGCCCTTATCTCACTATTTAATAATGCCAAGTTTTCTTACAATCGACTTGATGAGTCCCCTGTGTTTGACTATCTGTTGTATTCGTCCACTAGCTTAAGACACTAGTTCTTTTGTCGGGCAACGAATGACAGTGATTGTAAGAGAACTTGAACAGTTAAATAAATGTTTCTTGACAATCCCGCATCCATGACCAGAAAAGACATGGATGTAGCGTTGCTTAACAATTAGCAAATAATTTCTCTCAAATCGGTGCTAGGGACCGTCTTGAACATACTATGATGTCTGAGCAAATGTCATTGTTAAGGGCCTCATTATACTTTCAAGATGAAGAACAACAAAACAAAAAAGAAAAAAAAAGTTGTTCCTTTGGTTGTTGTGCCATGTATTTGTAGAGACTTTGTCTCATGTGCATTTACTCCATATAATTTCATTCATCCAGCACAGTTAAGTTCTTAGATTTGTATGTGTTTTGCATTCTCATGTGCATTTATATCTTACCCTTATTCCCTTGCATAAATTTTCTTTGTTTTATAATCTGGAAAGTTTTGATTTTTGTAATCCAGTGAAATCGAAATTTGAAAGGCTATTAATATTAATATTTATGTGTAATGGCAAGAAAAGGTGTACTGTACTAGTCAGCCATCATTATTTAAATCTTTATACATCAAAATGCGATGAATGTCAAGATGAATATAACAAAATACCAAGGCACTGTAAATTTGTGTTTTTCCATATGGCAATTTCGACAACCTATGTTTCTTAAGTGTAGATCAAACCTAGACATTGGGAAGATCAAGAACCGAAATATGTGAAAAAGCTGAAAGAAACTAATTACCAATTGGAACTACACCGACACTCTTAATTCCAATTTAGGGCAAACTTTTGTGACTGCCATATTGTGGAAACATTCTTAAAGCAGTCATTTTTCAATATTTGTTGTCATATCTGATCCAAAATGATGATCCGGATTTCGCAAAAAAAAAACCACAAAAAAATTAATGGGGAAGGGAAAAGAAGCAGATGAGTAGTGAGCTTGTCTTGATGAAAGACTAACGGTGACTAAAAGATAAAGAACAACATTTAAAGCAGTCTTCCATGCTTGGTTTTGCCATGTAATTGCACAGAATTTTTGTCATGCGCATTTATTCCATTTCCTGTCATTGTTAATTAGATGAGACAAAATGGAATGGGGACAAAATTTTGATAATGCTAACATTTCCTTTGTAAGCAATAATACGTCAAAAGTAAGAATCTTACCCAGTAACTAGTCCAGTCAGAAAGTTAAAGAAGCAGAAGTGATAATTAAATGCTATATTCATAATCAAAACCTACCTATGGCTTTTAACGCCGCAAAATCTATACCATAAAATATTGTTCCAAGCAGATAAAGCGTTGAAACTGGTACACACATAGCTGTAGTATTGTTAGTGAATGAACAAATGATGAAAAAGGATAGTTTGTCACACATAAACATAATATCAAAAGATTATGTTGAAATGTCAGACTCATTAGATTGTTTTCAAGTTAATAGTTACATGTGTTAGCACACATTTATTATCAGGAGAGCATCATAACATAATTATGCAGTATAATGAGAAAATTTTAAGTAACGAAAATGTCGAAAGATAATGTTAGAATAAAAATTGATTGTGAGATGTCGCAGCAGACTTCACAAGATATCTTGATAAACTTTTTTAGAGCACAAGAAATGATACCCGGTATGTATTAAAATATATCTTTTCCCTAGTTGTCAACATTATCGCATAGATAAAATACATACTGTCGCACGTAAGGATAAATATAATTATGTAAATATATTTCAAACTGTTGGGCCTAAACATAGTCACAGGATCCCTTATGTTAGGTCAAGCATATCATAAACAGGAGATTGAGTGATACATACAAAAGACATGGATGTAGGGTTGTTCGTCATTTAGCTAAGAAAGAGTCTCAAACCGGTCCAAGGGGCCGATTTGAACTTACTATAGGGTATAAGCAAAGCTCATTGTCGAAGGCCTCATTGTGACTTCAAGATGAAGAATAACAATAAAAGTGTTATTCCTGTTCTAGTTTATACCATGTATTTGTAGGGACTTTTTCCGATGTGCAATTACTCCATATCCTTTCAATATTGCAATGACAAAAAATAGTTTTGTAATTTATTTACTTAACTAATATCATCCTTACTAATGCGTGTCTCCAATTTTCTTGCCTTTGTCATACTTGATGTGATATATTTCTTTCTTGGCATTTCCAATGTTGTCATTGACTATTGATTTTATACAGCAGTTATTTATCTGTACCCAACTATTATTAGCTGTTTAATTTAGGTGTTCATAGCAGTTGATTGCTCAAGATAACAAGTTTTACATTGGTCCAATTTCAGACGCAAAACTTTATAAATCCTGAGATTGCATGCTTTAGGATTTTTTTCCCAAAATCTCTACTATAACTATGTGTGTCTAGATATCAAACAGATTATTGAAATCAGATTTAATCTAACTTGAACAATGAGCATAAGGTGTTGTGTTCCTATTATGGATGCATATGATGATGTTGCAGCATATAACATTGTTTTACAAACATAAAAACTCGCCAACCAATATTTTTTACACTTTTCTCAGCTGTAATCGAAGTCAGTTTTACAGTGATGTATAAGCTGATATTTTGGTGAATATTTCATTGCGTGTCGAACACAAATCATAGTTCTTCTTTGGAATTTCTGTCAGATTTTTGGATTTGTCTGGTTTTATCCATTCGAAAGCATACTATTCTTTTGTCCGTAAACCTCCTAATTATCATAACTATTATTATTATTATAATTTTATTTTTTTTTTTGGTAATTTCATTTAATATATCATTCGCAGCTTTCTAGCAAAATTTTTATTTTCGTCATATTCATTCCTGGATTAATCTTATTTTAAACCTATGAAAAATTCAGAAGAGTTCCGTTTCCCGAAAAACTTTTAATCACTTATATAGCAAAAACGACACCAGCAATATTTCAATGATTTCGCTTAAGTACTTCTTTTCAATTTCCTATGAAAAAAAAGATTCATTTGAAATCCAATGTATTTTGAAATTGACCAGAAAACATGAGGGTTATAACCCTTCCCCCTTTACCCAGAGTACGACCAAAATTCTGAGATGATAAATTCAGCGACATTTTGAACTTTTTCATTTCAGCGACATTATCAATTCAGCGACAAAACGCATATCAATTCAGCGACATAATATTTTATAAATTCAGCGACATTTACCTGTAAAAATACATTAATACTCTCCCCCAGTGCAGTTTGTGCCTTGTATGCAAGAAGTTATATACTACAACCTTGAGATATTACTCAATCTAATTTGTTCCCTCATCTGCTGTAGTTAATTTCTCCTTAATTGGCGATCAAAAATAAAGAACTCGATGGATCTTTTATCTTGATACTTTTGTAATTATCCGTTTTCAATTTAAATTGCTAGATATAATAGATTACACCACAAGATCCCGTTCATTACCATATTTTATCCACTAGAGATAGTTAAATTTTAAATATTAATTGCGAGGTTTGCCGAGCATTTTAAAATTTTTAAATTTAACTATCGAGAGTGGATAAAATATGGTAATAAACGGGATAAAGTGGTGTAATCTTTTTCTCTAATGATAGATGATAAACACCGAGAATAGTATTCCGAAAAGATTTGGCGGGAAATAGCACGGGGCTTTATTCAACATATGTTGAATAAAGAAAATTTATCTAACGGGTCAAAACCAGTTTAAACTTGACATATCATTAGAGAATTACATTTATCTTTTATCCCTATGTATTAGTTTAATTGTTTTGAGTATCCTTAAGAAAGAAAAAGTTATTGGTAAAAAAGACTAACTCTAACCTGTGACTAATATTAGTTCCAGCTCTAACATTTGTCTAAATAGTACTGTTGAATTTTTCTGCAAAATTTTGATATATCTTATATGAAATTTATATCCATTCAAATTATAGTTTATTTTTGTATAATCTATTTAAAACTGGATGTCGCTGAATTTACATACGATACGTTAGAAAAGACATCGCTGAAATGATATACAGAATTACTCAAAAATGTCGCTGAAACGATAGTCGCTGAAATGATACTGTCGCTGAATTTATACGCACCCCCAAAATAAGAGTCCATAGTCTATTTTTTATTAACAAAAATTAAGTAGAAATACAGAATTCTTCGATTTTTATTTCTATGGAGTTCATGGACTCAAGTTGTAAAGTCCAAAGTACGCAAAAATAATAATAATAATAATGAAATAAGGCCAAAGTCCTGAGCCAATAAAAGGCGGGGGTATACTCTCATTAAAAGCTCAGAAAATCCTTCAGATTATTATTAGTCTTAAATGCCTTGTAAAAATATGTTAATTAGATACTAAGTTTATCAAATCATCTGTACTTCTTTACTGTCGTTAAAAACTATTTTAAAAGTTGTTGAAGTGAGGGTATAAATATTACCTAAGCTGTTTACCTGTATCGGTGACATGATCTTAAAATGGGTTTTTCATCAGTGACACTTATTTATATATAAAATATATAAAGAAAAAACCCAACAAATGTATATTGAATTTTGTACAAAGGTCATGTAAGTAACTGCCGGTTTCAGCATATATGTACCTCACTTAAATATGTAAGTTTCAGGAGTCCCTTGTCAAAGACAAGAATCGTTTGAACAATCAAATATCGTCTCGATATGTTTTAAGTAAGGCGTTGTAAAACTTTTGATGTTGAATTGACACACATTTTTACGATATATAGGCGTTCAAAAACAGTAAATATTTGGGACACATTACAAAAATATTTGTGAAACAAGAAATTGTTAGATATTGTTTTGAAACAAACAAAATACAGATCTGAATAGTAGATGATTGCAAAATTCAAGTTTTCCAACAACATCTAAGGGGATTAAAAAAAGTCATCGTGTTTAAATTCTAATACTATAATGTGTAATGCAAGGCAAGAAACATTGGCATTTCCACAAGCATAACATTTAATTGCGAATTAGAAAAATAATTTTTCTTCATCTGATCATATGTGGTGTTGTAGTCATTACAATACACAAAAGTAAGTTATATTCCGTTATTTTCAAACTAAGGAGTATCTCCCTTGTGCATAGCCCTGTCCTTAGCTGAATTTTCGCTTTCCTATTTAGATCCTTTGGTCATTTGTTATCTATCAGACTTTTCAAGTTTTTCGATTAATGGACTTCCAAATGTTTTGGTTTGATCTGCACTAACAGTTACTTCGGTATGTTGTCATTTATATCAACATCTGCCTGGAAATGTCGGTGTTTACCTACTCTGCCTTTGGAAGTTAAAATATTCACCAATGTAAATTTAATCAAGTCGTTTCTCTGACCATCATCATTACATTTTAAGTTTATTCACAAATATGTGAAGATGTGCAGCATGTTTATTTTTTTAAAAAATTAATTATATTTTTATTCAAGCGACGAGGCAATTTCAGAGGTTCTAGTAGAACCACAACTTTGATCGATAATGCTAAGCAAAAGACCTTAATGATAGCGCTTGATAAACATTTATTCAGAAAATGCTCTTTGCAAAAAGTATTGCCTTTATCCAAAAACAAAAATTGCACTTATTCCCAATCTTTTACAATAACACTTTACTTCAAAATGAAATGGTATGAACTTTTCTTACGTATATGAATTTAATAAAGCGCTATGAGTCATAATGACACTGGTATAGACTGTGAAAAAATTTAAACACACAAATGAGTCTAAACATCTAAATTAATACAGTATGAACAATGGAAAATAACTAAAAATTATTGAAAGGGGCTATGAGCTTCATTTTTAAAGAAGCATTGATATCCTTCGTTTTTTGTCCTTTCAAACAGTGTCAAACAAATATTTTTTGCACATGAATCATAATTTAAGGTCAAAGGTCACTTCAAAATGCATAAAAAAGGGCAATACACAATTTTCTCAATTTCCAATAGTATTTTCACAGATTTTAAGGCATAATACTTGACGTCTTATATCATAGATTCTCAAAATTTTATGCGAATTATGTTTTTGGCAAAGTATTTAAAACAAAACACATGAGTTTTCATTCTTTTTTGCAAATTTTCTGCAACTCATAATCCATAAATTTTCGCTAAGAGCAATTCTTAATAAGTGTTAACAATAGATATACTTTTTGTTCATGTTGTTTTCTAAATCGCCTTTGTTTAAAAATACCTTTGATTTTGGATTTATGACTTTAGCATTCCCCCTTTTCTCGTTCTTGTTTCGGTATTCGTTTGCCGATGTATTTGAATATCGTTAAGTTACATACATTAGAAAAAATAAACCGTCACATCTGTTCCTTGTGTCCAATTGTGTTCTAGCTTGAATCCAATCCTTTTTGTACATTTTGCAAACAGAATGGATTTAAAATAAACATCTCTTCCAGGGATTTTACCTTATCATTCAATTTGAAGAAACCTTCGGGAGGGGGAATACCTATTTGTCAGACCATATTGCTTACCTTTAGACAGCCTGTGTCTGGTAATTGTCCCTTTATAAAAATCATTATATATTGGTCAACGAAAACAACAATACACGGTAAATTTCGTAAGTATTTTTAGTTCGCAATTTAAAATTCTACATAATAATTCAACAACAGTAAGCATCTATTATTTTATTTTGATACCAAATTGGAACCGGATACGATGACAATTCGGAGTGGTTGTTTTTTTGCCATGACCAATGTCGCCGTTATCTGAAGGATGGCATACAAATTTTATGCCAATAATTGAAACATTTTATCAGGTAAAATCAAGTAAAATTGCATTTCGATACCCCGTTCAATACAAAATCAATCTGAACAGGGACAAAGCACGATTAGGCCGTCATATGTTGATTTCTGCCTTCTCAAATAAATAAAAATATAAAGAATAACGGTTAATCATGTAATCTCAAGCAAACATGCTCATCTAATGGTATATCACAGGACAGCAGATCTTGCGAGACGTAGCAACGTTAAGGCCGCGTAATACGTGTTTTACACTTGCGTTAATTTAAAGAACATCAACCGGAGCAATACAGTTTTTCATAGCAACTGCTGTGTAAGTCAGTCAGTTCCAAAATGTGACGATTTGGTAGACGAAAAAAGCTGAAAGACTGACTGCTTATGTCCACAAACAGAAACTCTGGATAGTGACCTAGACCGTGACTATAATGGCAGGATGCTATTTCTTACATGCGAAAATACATTTAGTTGAACTATATAGAAATATGTATTTTGTTCAATGGTCACAAATTAACGTAAATGAACAAAGTAAAAATTGTCTAGTAGGCCACAATCAAAATGTAAGAATGTACCAAATGTACAAATAAGAAAATTAAAATTAAAAATTATCTTGCAACTTTAGTTTTCCAATAATTTTTAGGTTTAGTTTATAATAATTTTATTTGCTATAAATATAATAAAAGGGATTAGACACAAGTTTTTCCAACTTAAGTAGTCCGCTCCCATACATAATATTTGTTACAAAACAGTATTTATATTAACAGAAAGGAACATGCAAAATTAAAATTAATAATAATGTTTATACATGAAATACATAGTAAAGGGTTTTAAATGAAAAAAAAAGAAAACAGGTGAAAAAGTTGAAAATTCAAAAATTAATTCACATCTAAGAATTTTGTATAAACCCGAAGGTACATGGGTGCATCGTCAGAAACAAGAAGCATTTAAACGATCAGAAATCTTTTGGATCCTTTGATAAATTTATAAACTTCTTTGAAGATATTAATATTTTCTTGCATCGACAAGTTTTTATTTCCTTTAGTTAAGAGATCAAGGTCTATTTCCATTGATAAGGAACTTAAGTTTTCAAATAGATTTTCTCGAATATCAGTGTATAGAGGACAAATGAAAAAGAAATGATAAGTATCTTCTCGGGCAAATCCGCATTTACAAGCTGGACTTGCAACTATATTAACTTTATACAGATCAAAATTAAGAAATGACGAACAATTTCGAAGTTGCGTTAAGCATATATTTAATTTCCGAGGTCCGTAAGAATAATATTTTGGTACCGGAGTACGTTTGTTATCATTAGTTGTTATTGCATGTTTGAATTTAGATATAGAGTCGAGATGTCGTACAGTTGGATCCAGTTTATTCCATTCTCTAATAGTGGATGGGATATATGAAGAGCTGGAAAGAGATAGCCTACAGAAGGGAATCATTATATCAGAACCGTTTCTAAGCGGATACTAGTATACTGTTGTACTTTGTATGTTTGGGGGAATAAGGTCGCATAGGTACGTGGGAGCATGTCCGTTTTGAATATTAAAAAATAAATTTAATTTGCGTTTGCGTCTTCTCTCCGATAGTGTCTCCCAGCCTGTTTCTCTATATAAATAATCTATTTTTGTAAAAACTGGGAGACCGGTGACAATTCTGGCGGCTTCAAGTTGAAGACTTACCTTATTTGAATAAACGATTCCACAATTATCCCACACTTCAGAGGCATACTCAAACAACGGCCGTATAAATACAATATACAATTTTTCTAAATTGGTTCTCCCAATAGTGAATTTTAATTTACGTAGAACACAAAGGTGTTTTTTGAAATACTGGTAATAAGATTATCAATATGAGTATTCTTTCTGGCATCACTAGAAAATGTGACTCCAAGATGCCTATGATTGTCTGTAAGATGGAGTTGCTTCCCATTAAACTGAGAGTTAAGGTTATTATCTATTTCTAAGTTAGAAATGATCAAAATTTCAGTTTTTTCAGGGTTAAACGACATTAACCATTTATCAGACCACATATTAAGTTCATGCAGGTCGTGATTTACAACGTTCTGTATTTCAACCAAACTTGTATTTGAGTATCCAAGAGACGTATCATCAGCAAAAAGTCTGCTTAGGGAATAAAGAGTGTCCCCTATATCGTTAATGAAAATCAAAAAGAGTAAGGAGCCAAGGACTGATCCCTGAGGAACTCCAGCATAAACAGAAGAAGATAAGGAAGAACAAGATTTATGAACCACTTTTTGTTTTCGGTTGATAAGATAATTTTCAAACCATTTAAGAAGACTACCTTTTATTCCATATGAATATAATTTAAGTAATAGACCTCTGTGCCAAACTTTATCGAAGGCCTTCGAAAAATCACAAAATACAAAGCAGCTGAATTCTCTTTTTTCGAGGGAATTTAAAACCGAATTGTATAATTCTATTAATTGGTGTACTGTTGAATGTTTTGGTAAAAATCCAGACTGGTACCGATAAATTAGATCAATGGAAACAAGATGGTTATAAACATGTTTGTAAACTAGTCGTTCCATAACTTTTCCAACACAGCTTATCAGTGATATAGGACGATAATTTGATGGTAGGGATGGGTCACTTTTTTTGAAAATAGGAGTTACATGAGCAATTTTCCAGTTTGATGGATATTTACATTGTGTCAATGACTTTTCAAAATTAATTTTCAATGGGATAGCTAATTTTGCTGGTGAAATTTTTAACATTCTATGACTAATGATATCCGGACCTGATGCCTTTTTAGGGTCAAGTATTTTTAAAATATCAATTATTTCACCCTCGGTAATTTGAATATTAAAAAGGGCGTTATTGCATTTAATTTCGAAATCTGGAAGTGGGATGTTTTCATCATTTAGTGTGGAAATTAAACTGAAGTATCTATTTAACAATTCACATTTATCTTGGTCTTCGTATACAATGTCGTCCAATGTAGGGTCATTTATTGAATTTGTTAACGGTGGAATGAAGTTACTTCCCTTAGTTGATTTTATCAATTGTTTCATAATTTTCCAATAAGTTTTTGAATTTGGACTACTGTCTAAAAGTATATTTTTTAAGTTTGCCTCAAACCTTTCTCTTGCAATTTTCTTCATATTATTTACTTTTTTTCTTTGCTTTTTATATTTTTGAATATCACTCTCCCTATTATATTTCAAAACCCTTTTTCCGAATTCGATCTCTTATACGTATTTCTTTCTTGATAAAACTGTTAAACCATGGACGATCTTTATCATGTACAGATATATTTTTTGTCGGGATACATTCTCTTGCTACTTCCAAAAATATTTTAGAAAATTCTTCACACATGTCGTCAACATCCTCTAAACTACTAAGTTTTTCATTCCGATCAATGTCACTTAACATTGCATCAAACTTTTCAATATTCATATTATCATATTGCCAAATTTCACGTTTGAAAGATGAAGACATAGGTTTTGGACATTTAAATATCGCCACGGCCGCGTCATGATCACTAATATGGTCCATTATAGGATCGAGTAAGGAGAAATTATTACCCACACAGCATGTAGGTTTTTCAATAACATTTTTAAGATTAAAAAACTCTATCAAATCAACAAGTTTATTGTTGCTCCGTAGAAACAAGTAACTGTTCGGGTCCCCACAGATCACTATATTATTGTTTATTTTGATATGCTAGTTCAATTGAAAGTGTCAGACGAGTCCAATATTCAACTCCAGTCCATTGTGGACGATACGTATTACATAATAGGAAGGTTTGACCTTTTACATGTACCTGAACCCATATTGATTCGTCAACAAAGTTTTCTAAGTTTGTTAATCTACTAATGCCGACATCTTGTTTCGAATAAATTAAAAGACCACCACCACGACATGCGTCACGACCCCCTGCATTAGATCTGTCCTTTCTTTGTGGAGTTTGGTTGAAGAAGTCAATATTTATTTCATCGTTCGTAACAGATTTATCTAAGTGAGATTCTGTTAAAACAAGGAGATCAAATTCTTCAGCAAAGTGTTCTAAATAGGAAATTTTGTTACGGATACTTCGAATATTTAGATTACATATCGATACTGTTTTCATCGTTGGAAAGACTTTCTGTACTACTGTATAGAGGTGAACTCGACGTGTTTGGCGATTCAGGTCCAGGATTTGGTTCTATGTTACACATCAGTAAAATCAAGTTCAATATATATAGAATGAAGATTATATTTATATTTGCATTAAAACTCTGGAGAAGTACGAGATACGCGAAAAGGGACGAACAACGTAAGTTTGTTAAAAATATATATAAATATGTATCATTACGGATCTTTACGGATCCATTTAAGACAAAATTTGTGCTAAGGTGATACGGGCCTATAGCTGCCCTGTAATCCTCTAAACTGTTACCCATTAGGGTACAAATTTAAACTTGAGAGTTGACAGCTATAGGAATATGTTTCCATATAAATCTTGAATATACAACTCCAAGCATATAAAAGATATAAAGCTTCTTTAAATATTGTCTGTGCATTTTAGTATTTAATAAATATTGTAATTTATAATTATTGTTAGTTTTAATCGTTGAGAGATTTTTTTTGGAAGTACATGTAGAGATAACAAAAAGTTAGATACTTCAAAATAATGATAAAAGTATTAATTACATACTTTAGGTATAACCCAAAGAAATACTGTTCGAGTGTGTGTGTGAATGAAACGAACAAGCTACAAACCAAGCTATCCAATAAAAGAAACAATGATTGGGAGGATATAGTAATAATATTTAGATATATAATAAATGCACTGCAGCCTAAATCGACCCCTAATGTACCCCTAAATATCATACGCAAGTCAGACGGGTGACCAATAAATAGAGGTAATAAGTGTTCAGTTGAAAATTGTTCATTGATATGTAAATTATTTGTTTAC
>MJUU01071924.1:32022-44033 GCA_002080025.1 Modiolus philippinarum
TATCTCATAATTATGAGATAACTATAATTTTGAGATAATTATCTTATAATTATGAGATCATTATTTCAAAATTATGAGATAGTTATCTCATAAATATGACTTATTAACTCATAATTATGAGATATTATCTCATAATTATGAAGTAATATCTCATAATTATGAGATAAGATCTCATAATAATGAGATAATATCTCATAATTATGAAATAGTATTTCATAATTATGAGATAATTATCTCGTAATTATGAGATAAATATCTCATAATTATGACTTATTATCTCATAATTTTGAGATACTATCTCATAATTATGAGATATTATCTCATAATTATGAGATATTAACTCATAATTATGAGATATTTTTTTTTCTTCATGTGGCATCAATACGCTTCCGTAATCTTCGGCCCGGCACCTGAATAGGTTTTCAGGGGCTTTGGCTACAGAGCTGCCGGGCGCGTCCCCAGGTGGTGGATAGGGGAATGCCCTGTCTTTGCGGGGTAGTCAGGTCATAATACGGAAAGCCTGACCGCGAACCATTGTAGCCAAACTGTGTGGAGAAACGCCACGCTCCATGCAGTATAAAGACCCCTTCTATATTTCTCTAAAGAGAGCAGACGCACTGGGTGTCGTATAGAAGGCTAAATTTCCTGCCCCTACCCATTTCTCCCCTTTTCCAGTGGCAATCAAAAGTCGTTGCCCCGGTTGTCCCTTCCACCTTTATTTCTTTCTTCTTTTACTTACAATTTGTTTTGAATTGATTAACTTGTTCTCGTCCTGATATAGCTGAAATATTGCTCATTGGACGTTAAACTCTAACTAATCAATTAATCGTAATCTTCGGTACAGCGTCAAACACAATATCACAAATGGGTCTGAAATTACATAGATTATGTTGAACAAGACGGCACGAGCAGGGGCAACTGGACAGCAGCTCGTATGACATTGTGTTCAAGCTATCAAGTTGCGCTGAACCCAAGAACACAACAAACTCTTGTTCATTGAAATGAATATTCAATCGATAAAGCTGATATATACTTTTTTTGCTAATCGGGAGAATTTAGATACCATATGACCTTAAGAGGAATTCACAATATAATGATAAACATTGCTGCCTAAAAATAGTATTGATTGGTCAAGGTCGGTAAAAGTTCTCATCCAGGTGTATATGCAAATTTGCTGTTTTTGTTTTTCATTCAAAAACAATGGTATCATAATAATAGTTGAGATCAATAAACCAATGAAACAAATATTAATAATGAATAAATGTGCAAAAAATAATCAGACAGAAAGAAAGAGTGAAAAAACAAACAATAAATAAATAAATAAATAATTCAAACTAACAAGACACGAAGTCGTGAATATGCAGATCATTGTGTTAATGATAAGTCACGTGACAAAAACATAGTCACATGTATGCAAATACATACAAACAATAAACAGTTAAAAACAAGCAGATGTTTATAGAGGCAGACCATTTTAAGATTGTAATCAATAAATCAGTTCAGAGGATAACCAGAATAAGTGTAGTCAGTGGTTTACTTAGTTTTTTTTTTTATTTTTATTTTTTTTATCAGTTATTTAGGAGCGATCTAGTTGGTCAACATCGTGGTAGTCTTTGACGATTCTTTTCGGGCTATCTACTGTTTGTTTCACGAAGATTCTACCATCTATTGTCCAGTATGTCTGGATTTTGCCTCTAGATTTGAGCTCAGCTAGTTTTTTTAGTGATTCCTGTGCGAAACTGTGTTAGGTTTTCGGTGATAAAAATTTGGTCACCTTTCAGATGTTTCTTATTTGAAAACACTAATTGCCTGGTTTTGTATGACAGGAATCTAACTATTACCTGCGATTTTCCATATCTTGCTTTTCCAATCACATGGGATCGACCTATATCATTTAGAGTAAGCTGAAGGCCCAGTTTATTGTTGCATATATCAAGCACAAGGTCATCAGTATTAACAGGATGTTTAATTCTTCCACGTTCGTCTACAGGTACTGGGATGTTGTGGAAGCGAAGACTAGTGCGACGGGAGTGTTGTTCCTGGTTTTCTAGCCTTGTTTCTAATTGCTCAATTTTTTCAAATAAAAGTTCAATTTCTGTATCATTTTCTTTCATGGCCATTTGTTGATAGATTGATTTAGCTTTTCTATTGTTAAAAACTGCTTATACAGTTTTTGCTTTTGGTCCTCAACAATTGTATTTAGATTGTCGATTTTATCTGTCAAGGGTTTTATGCATGTATCAACTCTGGTCTGTACTTGTTCACTATTGACTGAGGAAAGCTTATCCACTAATACAGGAATAATGGTGTCCAAGAATTCTGGGCTTGAGAGTGCCTCTGTTAAAGTGACAATTAAGTTTTTATGAAACGATGAACCCTTTTTAGATCTGAGATTCAGGTCTCCAAGACTTTGAGTCAGAGAGCTCTTACGACGTGTTTGACGAGGCTGCTGTTTAACTGTACCGGGTAGGGTTTCAGGACTTTCTGGTTTTGATCGCTTATTCGATTTTGATGTAGCTGATGTAGCTGCTATGGGATTAGTTGTAGGGTTAGGTTGAGAACATGTAAATAAAGGTTCTTCCGACTGGTTCATGGAGGTCGCCATCTTGGTCGGTTGTTTACAAATTGAAAAGTGCTCAAAATAATACTTTACATAATGTTTTTTGTAGATTTTCCTCAGTTTAGTAATACAAACCACTCATATTGTTGATATTGTTCTTATGAATCATTGTTACGTTTGTAGAAATCGAGTTATCCAGAGAAATATCCTTTTTTTATCGGAGCTCAATTAAACACCCCTGACCATGTTAGCGCATGTCCCTGTGATTAATTAATAGCCACAAATTTCACCTGCAAAATTCAAATGTTTTGCAATCCTTGTATTTAATTGTATATACGGAACACATGAAATATTTTTTTCTGGTCTTTTTTCGTAAATGCATTTGTTAAATTGGTTGAATAAATAACAATAAAATACCGAAGTTACTGTTTATCTATTTTCTGCATATGCGCATTTCGACAACTTATGTCTCATCAGTCCAGATCAAATAATGAAACCATGAACAAAGTCTTCTCTAATTTTAGCAAATTTAACCAACGCCTCATTCGTGTGATAAAAGTATTTCTCATTTCTGATCATCTGTAGTAGAAAGACGGAACAACTGACACGAAATTTCCCGCCAAATTTAATAGAACATAATCGGGGTTTTACATTATGTAATTACAGTAACATTTTCGTCAGCTTAAACATGTTAGTTATGAAATTTTTCACATGTTTTAAATGTTTTAAAAACTCGGCAAGCTTTGTTTCCTAACATTTACAAAATTAATTTAACTCGATGTGATAAATTTCATAATCAACTTAGTTCTCGTTGTAGAAACTATATTTCAAAAATTGTCAAAAATATGTATTTCGTATGACGATTAGGCTCGAATGACTAAATACCGAAGTTACTGTGAATTTAAATTCTGCATATGCGCATTTCGACAACTTATGTCTCATCAGTGCAGATAAAATCTTAACGTTTGGAAGACCATTAACTCAAAGATGTTTAAAAACTGATAGAGAACAAATAACCAATATGATCTAAATGTAAAGCCAAAATCAGCTAAGGACGAATGGATGAAATGACAATATTATTTAATTTTACAGATAAGAAGATATTTGTGCTGATTATGATGGAGATTTCAACATGTTTTTATTTTATTCTGTGCGCAATTGGTACTTGTGTCCTCATGATCATATTCATACTGAGAAAGGAGAGCACAACAATAAGGAAAGGAGGTAACGCAAAGTAATTTGGTAATTCTACCTGTCAGAAAATAGTGTGATATCAGACCACAAGCATAGGCATGTAAACTTAAACAATGTTTTAACATGATTATACATATGCGTTTTGTTGCTGTTTTCTTCTAGATATTTACATGAACGATTTATAGTATAACTAATTGACCGTCGTGAATATCAATGAAAATGTCACGAGTGCCAAACAACGCAGAAGCATTTAACGAGTTGCAGAACTTGTTCTGCAACGAGTTAAATCCACTGCGTTGATCGACACGAGTGACATTTTTATTGATATTCATGACGGCCGATTAGTTATGCTTTTTATTATATAGATTTTCTTCTCAAATTCGAGATTTTGGATGCGGTTTATTTTTTTCATGTCAATACGCCAGTTGTTTAGTTGACGACGACATTGAAGAGACATTGTGACGTCGCTTCATTAAGACGTCATCCAGTGACTAGAAATCCTTTATTTTCACCGGTGACAATATGACATTTATTTAACTGAGAAAACTCGATAAATCCCCGCTATCTATATAATAAGTCATGCTTATTTGCCCAGTGACCCCGATTTTGATTTAAATTTTTTGTATGCTCTAATAAAGAATGCAAGTCATGAAAATAAAATAAAAAATATATATATCACAAAATTCTATATGACAGTTTTAAGACCCCCGTACCTCTTTACATACAAATATTTTCTACCCATTCAATTAATTTTTACAAACAGTTATTCATCTGGTCTGCAATAAACTAGAATCAAATATGTTTTTACTCATTGGATTTTGAGATTTTTAATCCATAGATGTGGGACCTTCAATAATCATAAATATCAGGCAAAACACTTAAACAGACACTTTAGTCTTACTAGATATTGTAACTTAAATTTGTAATTTGAAATTTGCATTTTTGTGTATACATGTGTATGTAATTTTGGGCTGATTTGGTTTTACGAACTTGATTGATCTGTCTTTTCTTTGCGGGACTACTTTCGTTTTTATTGGTTTTTCATCGTAGGCATAGGATTTTTATATGTTTTGTTTTGTAATATAGGGAAAGGGACAGAGAAAAGGGAGGTTTAGATACCCCTGAGCTGGTTTATCCCAGGCACTAGCTGTTGCTATTACCGGAACCAAGTCTGACTACATCGTTGTCTACGTTTATCTTTTTTCTTTTTTGATAGGTATATTTCTTGTGCAGTTCCATCGTGGATTTTGGCATGTGATTATAATTTGCGGTCATTGTATGTGTTTTCTGTTAATTAAAGCCCATATTATACAAACAATTAAATATGCATTTTGTGGGGCCAAAAACAAATGCCTATAATATTAATTAATCTCTTATACTTTCCACAATGCTGCGAAATATATGGCAAAAACTTTCCTATCCTAAATCAAATCTATCTTCCCTTTTTACTTACTGCAGGACTAACGCATGACAATCACATTATATTTTAATTAGCATTTTCTTACTCTTTTGGTATATTTGATTATTGAACCAACGTATTCAAAATAAATACTTCATTGAACAATAGTGATTGGGAGAAGAAGGAAGACAGACTGAATAAAAATAACCGAAATATAAATAAAGTAATGCAAAATGATAAGTGTATATCTTCAATGTTAAATGAAGCCTTACCAAGAATCTGGTTACATGTATCAGTTTGATCTCAGTTTAAAGTTTCTGTGCTGTTACTCTTTAATTTGCTTGAGGTACATTCGGTCTGCAGAACAACCTTGTATAATATCTTTCAAAATATGACAAATATTATTTCAAACCAATAGGGTAAAAATTATTTCATTAAACAGGAGTTAGCAGAAAAAAACGTAAACAGGATACTTACTGGACAATATCGTGTACTTTTGGGGCAAATTTATTTAAATAGCGACTTATAGCGAAGAACAACAATAAAAGCGTTGTTCCATTGCTTATTGTTACACTGTATTAGTAGAGACTTTGTCTCATTTGCATTTACTCCATATCCCTTCATTGTTGATTTAACATTTTAAAGTATATGAATAAAATGTATGCTGGTTTTGTAAAATGTCTCATCTAGGTTGTATTTTTACAGGCAGCAAATATCAAGCACGATATAAACCATGGGATGTCGATAGATTTGAACCAAAGGACGTTGCATTTTTAGCACGAAACAGTAACAGTGATGGGTTAATTAATCGTTGTAGAGGTACATTGTAATATACACCAAATCTTGTTGAAATGTATAAACTTCCGCATCATTGGTACATGTATTTTCAGTCATAAATTATGGAGATTTATCTAATATTTTACAAAAGGATATGGAGTAAAGAAAAATGAGGCCATAACATATATGTTAACTCCAACTGCAATTAATTCAAATGAGCTGTATGGCCATTTCGGAAATTAATTCCTCATCAGCAGCACTAGAACCAAAACATAGGAAATCCATGAATTTCATGAATATCCGACATAACAAGCTGTAAATCAAGACAATGTATTGAATCCTGATTCATAATCTATTTTTAACCTTCATTTTAATTTTTGTTATTGTTTGTTCGTCTCGAATGAATAAAAAAGATGGCGCTAAGACAAGGACATTCTTTCTACTAATTGATGAAAATTAGAATTGTCTGTGTTTTGCAAAATGTTCTCCTCTCACGACATTTGTATATGCATTGTAGGGTTCAGAAAGATATTCTGTTGTGTGTAATTGTTTAACTCTTTAATTATTTTTCTATGTTTCTCTGGCAAGTATAAGCAAAGAACACAAACACACACAAAACAAAACAAAAAAAAACTTTGCGATTTTAGATGTCGAAGTTACACTAGAATTAGGTCTATATGCCAATGAGAACATTTTGTTTAGAAATTGGAAATTGTGTGCATGCATGCGAATGTTTATCAAACCAATCAATTTGTAAATCGCAAAAATACATTGGGAACGTTGCTTGTCGTATTCTGTGAAAACTACATGGCGCGAAATAGGAGGAGGAGAAACGCAGAACAGGTGCGTAGCAAAAGGGCACATTTTCATGAGAAACCGTAAAAATTATGAAGTTTGAGGGATTGTTTCTTATTCCACCTCTTTTTTTTTATTTATTTGTCTTTTTTTATTTCATTTTATTTAATTTCTTTAATCGTTGTTTCTTTTTTTTTGTTCTGCTGTTTTGGACATTTTGTTTGTTACAAATTAAGTTATTCGTCTGCAGCGCTATTTAATTACTTTTCATAATTGTTTGCTATATGGAATATGCTATATGTCATCAAAATAACCTTGACGCTTGGACAAAAACGATTTATATGATATGTAATGTGTTTATAGAAGGCGTAGCTATTTGTATTTCAACAGTACCTGGATAAAAATGTATCACCAACACCGATCATGGCGTCTATATATTAATTTAGCATGTTTCTACAATATTATTGATATTGTTCTATTGCAAATGCATGGATAATGAACAGTATTTTTCCCCTAATTTATTCTTTTATGTATTAAAAAATTGTTTCAGATGTAACTTTTTTTTATTTTTAGACTTTGACATAGTATGTTTGGACGATAATATCTACGGAACAGATAAACCCATTGTTTTTATTCCACCACCACCAACACATCCACCTAATCCTAATACTTTTTCCTGCACATGGTAAACAGACTGCAATTATTATAAAGGCAAACAGACTTCCAAAAAAGTCATGTTATATAATACATCATGTGCATTAAATAATTGCGCCTGGTAAAGCATTGTTAACAACATGACGTACATTAAGTTAATGAAAGATGTGGAGCTGAAAAATTACAATATTTCTAAAGTTACTGATTAAAAGTACTTCTTTCCCGTTACTTCTTAAAATATTTGTTGAGAACTGTATGATGTTCGTCTCAAATTAAAGAACAAAGAAATATTTGTTATTTCTTTCTCAATAATTTATTCCGTTATTGCGGATAAGACATACATGTAGTTTAAATCAAAATGTGAGTCTCATCTTCGGGAGGTCGTTGTTCTCTTGAAACAATTCTACAGCAGAGCAATTCTAACGGACTTGTTGGCCTCGTTACATACAAAACATGTAAAATCATAATGATTTTACCATAAAATATTTTATAAAACCCTTTTTTACTTCATGCAGGACTATCACATGGCAAATCCAACTTGTAATCTCGATCCATGTGTCTGAAAGCTTGCTCAAGCGTCCATCAACGTAGCCTCAAAACTATAATTATTCGCATACTCTAACCCTCTTAGTATTTTCAACCAACTATTCAAAATAAATACTTCAATAAACAATCATGATTTTCAGAATGAGCTGGTTAGACAAAATAAAATATATAAATAAAACGAAATACAAATACAGTAGAGTATGCTTAGTGCATGTCATCTATATTAATTGCACCCTACCAGGAATCTGTTTATCAGTTTTGATCTTCTGCACAGAAACATACTCGTAAATTTACTGACGCCAAAGCAAATAATCCAAGGACAATGGCAACAACGGAAAACAAAGAAATAAAGACAAAATATGAGTACGGCACCGAAAAGAAAAATGAAGACACATATACAAAGCCGAAAAACATTTACCCCATTAAAAACAACTACGGGTGAGATCAGGTGCATTGGTAGAGTAACACAACTGCCGACAATGTTGGTCGTGTCAAACCTGGTAGTAAAGTCAAATCTAGAAGAGCAAAAAAAAATGTGATCTTTTAAAGGGAAATATCTGTTGTCATCTGGAAAACAGATATTGCAAGGTATATGAAAAAGAAAGAAAAATGGGGTGAATGTCAAGGAGACAACATCCCATCTCCGGGTTAAAATGACCCAAAAAAAAGCATCTAGGGGTCACCGTACGGTCTTCATTGCACAAGATCATGATTGTGATGGGGCGTTGGCAATTTTATTTATGAATATCAATCTGGTTTTTTGCAAAAATGTACAACGGTACACTGGAAATGTATTACTGTACATTAAATTCACTTAAAAATAAGGAGATAAAAAGGTTTGTCTTTTGTTATTTCTCAAAAGCGTTTCATGTTGTTTCGTATTGCAGATTGTTTCACAAAATGATATTGTATGGAATTGACAGGAATTTTAATGCAATGGTTTTCAAGTTATCTACATTATCGACAACAGCGAGTTGTAATAAAGAATTCTAAACTTTGAAATGTTCCCGCTGAAGTACATTTACTACAAGGATCTGTATTTGCCCCTTATTATTTATCATATACGTTAATGATATAGCAGAAAATATTTTCTCACTTTTGAGACAGAGCAGTTCCTATTTTTAGAGATGTGAGATTTCCTTGTCTTACAACAGTGCAAGACAAAAAAATCACGTGCAGTTTACCGGCAAATATCGTGTTTGCATATTATGGTCTGTAGTTGACATCTGTCCGCATAAACGATCATAAGTGTATTTAAGCTACGTATTATAAAATTTTATATCCTTTGAAGTAAAATTTCACAGGAAAATACGAGAAAAATCGTCTTTTAAAATATTGCGTGCTCGGGTATACATTCCTCATTTATGACGTTTCAAAAAGGGACATAACTCCTTGTGTAAACAGACGAAAAGGGGGCAATGTTTTTGTGTTGATTTAAGTATCTTTAGAGTGAAAACAGTGAGAAATAAAATCAAACACCAGTGGAAGTGCGAAACGAGAGAATCTCAGACACACTCGGGTAAGATTTCAATCATCTCAGGAAATCTCACCCTTGGGTGTCTGAGATTCTCCTGTCTCGCACTTCCAATTGTGTTAGATTCTTAATATCTCATTGAGCAGTCTATTTGCTTTTGAAACTTTGTTCAATTACTCAAGTCAGGATCCTTCAAAAATTAAAACTGTGATCGATCAGGTCTTGTAAAGCTCATGAAAAGCTATATCCTTAGCTAATTTTGGCTTTCTATTGAGATCATATAAGTAACTTGCTTATTATCAATTTTTTTTATATCTTTCAATTAATGGTCTTTCAAATGTTTCGATTCCATTTGCACTGAAGGGTGTAAGTTGTCGAAATGGCCAGAAATTAAATTTATAGTAAGTTCGGTATTTAGTTATTTGCAGAAAGTGAATTCACAGTAACCTCGGTATTTAGTTATTTGTTATCACTGGGTAGATGTCACGGCTGGTGGACCGTTAGTCCCTGGGGGTATTGATCAGCCCATTAGTCCTGATCCAAAAGCCGATTTTATTTAGAAACTTGGCTTAAATTTTGTTGATAACTAAGAAGTATCTCCCTCATGCAAAGCTCTTCTTTTCTTAGCTATTTTGGCTTTCCATTTAGATCATATTGGTTACTTGCTCATTATCCTTTTTTATATCTTTCCATTAATGGTCTTCGAAATGTTTCGATTTTATCTGCACTGAAGACGCACGAGTTGTCGAAATGGCCATATTCAGAAATTAAATTTTCGTTATTTATTTATTTGAAAGAACTTGATGAATGGTCAAAGCTATGGATGATTTCTTTCGATGAGAGAAGAAAACAGAACAGAATGTTTTTTTTTAATACAGAAGTTGCGCCTCTGCATTTCTCATTAAATGGAAAAATGTTTCCAATTATAAAATGTCATAATTATTTTCTTAAAATTAAGTTTGTATGTGTATGTCTTGTATGCTGCCATACTGTGTGTAATATGACTAAGGAGGGAACACATATCAATAGGTATAATTGTTGCCCAATCCTATTGTTTTTCTATACAATAAAGTATTATTAAATTAAAACATAATTATTTGAGAATTTAGCTGCGACGCTACATGTAGAAAATATAGTATTTAGTATTTCAAAACATTTGAATGTTCTTTGGAAACTGAAATCTCTAACTCTTAACTTGTGATAACTATCCATCTAATAATGAAAAATGAGAAATATTTCAAGAATGTTCATGAGTATATTAAAGGTCAGAATGTTCAAGAGTATATTAAAAGGTCAGAATGTTCATGAGTATATTAAAAAGTCTGGCGAGTTTCTATTGTCTAAAATGCCACATGAACACCGCATACACACCATCATTTGCTTTTTCATTCATATAAATGATATCGTTGTATAACATAATTATATTATTTTTTTGTATGCATGCTCTATCTACATAATGTATTAATATGTATATATAAAAAAAGCTAAATAAATTCGAAGCACGTGTGTCTTATTATTTTTGTATCTTATAGCAAATGAAATATGTTCAAACGATTAAAAATAAAAAGAAAATATACAGAAACAGCGGCAGTAGAATACCGAAGGAAGAAAGGAGTGAAATTTACAAAAATCGAAGTCCAAAGACACGGCAAAAACGAGAACACTGAAAACAATGACGTTTGACAAAAAAAAACAATGACGTTAGACAGGTACAGAGCACTGAAAAAGAAATTACAACATTTAAAACAAAGGCACTCAGAGTGTTAACTCCAGTAAAACTGAGAGTGACATCAGGTGCTCCGGAAGGGTAAGCATGTCCTTCTCTGTTAACATCACCCGTCACACTGTTAGTGATTCAATCCGGGAAAATGTCAAAGTCGGTAGTCAAATCCGGGAAGACGTGAATCTAGCTGAAATTGTCCACTTTCATTTGGGATACTGACACGACATATCTTTCAATGATGTTATGTTATGTTAGGAAATATAAGCATATTTTGTGCAATATTTCTAACTCATTGTATTCACATGTTAGGGTTGGTTTGACAATTGGCAATTTTTGAGTTTATTTGATGTGTCTCTTGTTTGGGCCAATGCAGCGAGTCTGTTTGGGTCGCTCTTGGGTCATAATTAGGCAGATGTAATGTAAATTATTGCTATTTAGCTCACCTGGCTAATGCCAGAGTGAGCTTTTGCCATCACTTTGCGTCCGTCGTCTGTCCGTCCGGCGTAAATTTTTCATTCAAAGATCTTCTCCTCTGAAACTACTGGGCCAATTGGCAACAAACTTGGCCACAATAGTCCTTGGGTGGTCCCTTACAAAAAAGGTGTTTTGTAGGTCCACTCGATTTCCAATATGGCCGCCAGCGGGAAACACAATTTTAACATTGGACCCTATGGGAAACACTTTCAAAGATCTTCTTCTCTGAAACTACAGAGCCAATTGCAACCAAACTTGGCCACAATAGTCCTTGGGTGGTCCCTTACGAAAAAGGTGTTTTTTAGGTCCGCACGATTTCCAAGATGGCCGCCAGCGAGAAACAAAGTTTTAACATTGGACCCTATGGGAAAACACTTTCAAAGATCTTCTTCTCTGAAACTACTGAGCCAATTGG